>OVAN01014476.1:0-12012 GCA_900406275.1 Anastatica hierochuntica | reverse complement strand
AGTTATTCCTTGAAACATAAACTTAACCATCGATCTATACTCTGGCTTTAATTGGTATCAGAGCGTTAGAAGTCAGAAAAACAAAATCGTTAAACAAAATCGTTCGTCTCTTCCTCCTTGAAAGAGAAAAACATCGACATTCATCTGTTCAAACTTGAACATCGAAACCTGCAAAACTCACCACGTCTTGTCATCTTATACGTTTCTCGTGTTCTCATTCTGTTTTTGCAAAACAGAGGCAGCGACATTAGAAAAGCAGAGATACATTGTCTGGTGAAGTGGTACCTGTGTCAAGTACAGCGAAAGAAGGAGGTGGAGCAAGCGGGACATCATCGATTCAATGTCCTATGCTCACAGCTACAAACTATGTAGTTTGGGGCATTCGGATGAAGGCCACTCTTAGAGTAAATAAAGCCTGGGAGGCAGTAGAGACCGAACTCGTGGACAGCGACAAGAATGATGTGGCTTTGGCATTACTTTTCCAATCAATTCCTGAAAGTCTTGTTTTGCAAGTAGGAGAACTTGGTACAGCTAAAAAAGTTTGGGATGCAATTAAAACAAGACATGTTGGAGCTGAACGAGTCAGAGAAGCAAGACTACAAACTTTGATGTCAGAATTTGAGCGGTTGAAGATGAAAGAAACCGAAAGCATAGATGTCTTTGGAGGAAAACTTGCTGAATTATCTTCAAAATATGCAGCCTTAGGAGTTCATATTGAGGAGTCTAAGTTGGTAAAGAAGTTTCTTACGAGCCTCCCCCGGAAGAAATATATACATATAATTGCATCACTAGATCAAGTCTTGGACTTGAATACCATAAGCTTTGAGGACATTATAGGAAGATTAAAAGCTTATGAGGAACGCATTCTCGATGATGATGAAACTCATGAAGACAATACCAAGTTAATGTATGCAAACACAGACTCGCAAACAAGTCAAGCATACCGAGAGTATAATGCGGATACACGTAATCGTGGGAGAGGAGGACGTTTCTTTTACCGCGGAAGAGGCCGTGGGCGTAATGGAGGACGAGATGCCTCACGAATTACGTGTTTCCGTTGCGATAAATTAGGACACTATGCATCGAACTGTCCTGACCGACTTTTAAAGCTACAAGAGACCCAAGAAAATGAAAAAGAAGAGACACAAGAAGCTGATGAGTTGATGCTACACGAAGAAATATTTCTTCACGAGAAAAATGTAGAACCCGAGAAGTATGAGACAAATCATGGAGATGACATATGGTATTTAGACAATGGAGCAAGCAACCATATGCCCGGAGACAAGAGATACTTCTCGAAATTAGACAACACAATCACAGGCAAAGTGCGCTTTGGTGATGATTCACGTATAGATATTAAAGGCAAAGGAGAAATATCTTTCATAGATATGAATGGAGAAGAGAGAATTCTCAAGGATGTGTACTACATTCCTGATCTTAAAAGCAATATTGTGAGTTTGGGACAAGCCACAGAGTCTGGTTGTGACATAAGGATGAAAGGGCAAGAGTTAACAATGCTAGATCACAAAGGTAAGCTTCTTGTCAAGTCAACAAGATCGAAAAATCGACTATACAAAGTCAGAATGGGGCTGGTCAATACCGAAGCTTGCTTGCAACTCTCGGACATGGATGAAACAAACCGCTGGCATGCTCGGCTTGGACATATAAACCACGAGACGATTAAGACAATGGTTCAAAAACAACTCGTGACTGGAGTAACGGGACTAAAAACGGAACCAAGAGTATGTGGGTCGTGTCTTCTTGGAAAACAAACCCGGAAGCCTTTCCCACAAGCTTCGCAATTTCGAGCCAACGAGGTACTCTATCTCCTCCATGGAGATCTTTGTGGTCCTATTGCTCCATGTACACCTGCAGGAAACCGATACATATTTGTGATTATTGACGACTACTCAAGATATATGTGGACAACACTTCTAAAAGAAAAGGGTGAAGCATTCGATAAGTTTAGAAAACTAAGAGCCATAGTCGAGCAAGAGACGGGCAAGAAGATTAATGTCTTTAGAACGGACAGAGGAGGAGAATTTATATCACATGAATTTAACAATTTTTGTGAAGAATCAGGTATCAAAAGACATTTAACTGCTCCGTATACTCCACAACAGAATGGAGTAGTAGAAAGACGGAACCGAACGCTAATGGAAATGACAAGAAGTATACTAAAGCATATGCGTATGCCAAATTATTTCTGGGGAGAAGCAATTCGTCATTCCACATATCTCTTGAATAGAATAGCGACAAGGGCGCTGAAGGACAAAACACCATATGAATTCTTTCGAGGAAAGGTACCAAATATTGATCATTTAAGGATCTTTGGCTGTGTGTGTTATTCGAAAGTGGACAAGAGTCACTTGAGAAAACTCGATGATCGATCAAGAATGCTAGTTCATTTGGGTACGGAACCGGAATCAAAAGCATACCGTTTATATGATCCAAAGGGAAAAAGAATCATTGTGAGCCGTGATGTGGTGTTTGATGAAACAAAGAGTTGGATATGGAATCATGATGATTTAAAACAAACGCAAGAAGAAGGTTTTGTCCTTACATTAGGACAACACGGCAATCGAGGCCTGCATGAACTGTCTAGTGTCGCCGATATGCATGGGGAAGAAGCCAATAACTCAGGTTATAATGGGCATGGCGAAGAAAATGACGACACAGATTCTGAGCACGAAGGTTTGAGCCATCATCGTAATCACACCAGCCCGAGAGGTGAATCATCGCGAGAGAGTGTTAGCCACCGAGGGAGTCGTGTTCGTGACGGAAATGCAGACAGCTCCTCTGTCTCTCGCGACTCTGTTTCTGCTATTCATAATAGAGATGAAGTTGATGATGATGGCAGGAACTCAGAAGCAACGCATGAAGACAACACAAGAGGAGCTGATATACTGGAAGAAAACCAACAACCCTTGGTAAGAAGAACGGGAAGGCAGATTCAAAAACCAAAATATTTGGAAGATTATATTTTGCTTGCAGAAGAAGAAGGTGAAAGATTGCTGTTGTGTATGAATAATGAGCCGTTCACATATACGGAGGCGAGTACATCGAAAGAGTGGGTCTCAACATGCGAAGATGAGATATCTTCTATTAACAAAAATCATTGTTGGTCCCTTGTTGATCTCCCTTACGGTGTTAAACCCATTGGACTCAAATGGATCTTTAAGATAAAAAGAAACTCTGATGGAAGTGTCAACAAATTTAAAGCTAGACTAGTTGCAAAAGGATATGTGCAACAATATGGAGTTGATTTTGAAGAAGTCTTCGCTCCAGTTGCAAGACTTGAGACAATACGGTTACTTCTGAATCTTGCAGCCTCAAATGGATGGGAAATACATCATTTGGATGTGAAAACTGCTTTCTTACATGGAGAATTAAAGGAGAATGTATACGTAATGCAACCAGAAGGCTTTGAAGTAAAGGGGAGCGAAGGGAAGGTCTACAAACTGAATAAAGCTCTCTACGGTTTAAGACAAGCACCTAGAGCTTGGAACAAGAAGTTGAATCAGATACTTCTGGAACTTAAGTTCGAAAAATGTGTAAAAGAGCCATCAGTGTACAAAAGAAAAGCCGATGGTGAGCTGCTATTAGTTGCTGTATATGTGGATGATCTTTTTGTTACAGGAACAAGTATCAAAATGATTAAGAGCTTCAAAGGGGAGATGAGCTCAAAATTTGAGATGAGTGACCTTGGCAAGTTAACCTACTATCTTGGAATGGAGGTTCATCAATATGATGGGAAGATAACAGTTACTCAACGTAGATATGCATCTCGAATTCTTGAGGATGAAGGAATGCAATCATGCAACTTAGCTTTCACGCCCATGGAAACAGGTTTGGTTTTGTCTAAGTTGGAACACGAGAAAGAGGTAGATGCCACAAGATTTCGAAAGACTATAGGATGTCTCAGATATTTATTGCACACCAGACCAGATTTGTCATATGCGGTTGGAGTACTAAGTCGTTACATGCAAAATCCAAGAGAGTCGCATGAAGCTGCGATAAAACATGTTTTAAGGTACCTAAAGGGCACGATTGAGTTTGGACTGGTGTTTGAAAGGAAGGCATCAATAACATCAAGACTTATAGGCTACAGCAACAGTAGTCACAATATTGATCCTGATGACGGAAAGAGCACTAGTGGACACATTTTCTACCTTGGTAAAGGACCCATCTCGTGGTGCTCGAAAAAGCAAGATACAGTAGCACTATCCTCATGTGAAGCTGAATTCATGGCTGCCACGGAAGCCTCAAAACAAGCTATTTGGTTACAAGATTTACTCGAAGAAATCATGGGCGCCGAAGACAAAAGGGTCTTGATACGAATTGATAATCGTTCGGCCATAGCATTGACAAAGAACCCAGTGCTTTATGGTCGCAACAAGCACATTCATCGGAAGTATCATTTTATAAGAGAATGCATCGAGAATGGTCAAATTGAAGTTGAGCATGTTCCGGGAACAGAACAAAAGGCTGATATTTTAACCAAGGCACTTGGGAAGACGAAGTTCAGAGAAATGAGAGACTTAATTGGGTTGCAGGATATGTCGAGAATGGACTTCAAGCTTAAAGGGGAGATTGTTGGAATAAGCTTGAATAAAAGGAAGACTTGAGCAACAAGAAATCGAGACTCACTAAACCGAGAAATGGTTTAGGAGATGAACCAAACCGAGATATGGATTTTGGTTCTAGGTTTGTGTAGTTATCCTAAAGAGATTAGAATTCCTAGTTTGAGTTGGTTTTGTTTTTAGATATAAATAGTTTATAGTTTTGGCTTTAGGTTTGAGAGAGATTTTGAGAAGTTGTTTTGAGAGTTATTCAATTCAATAAAAGGAGAGTTATTCCTTGAAACATAAACTTAACCATCGATCTATACTCTGGCTTTAAATGCTCGCCTCAGAAGCAGACGAGAAGCTTCCTCGGAGGTTACTATTAGGAGGTGGGCATTCTTGGGGTGACGAGAGCCACCAAGGTCAAAGCACTTGAGAGAGTCATCGTGGTAGTGTAGGCCAGCTGAGCTTGATAGCCGAGGAAGGTACGTTGAACGACGAGTTCGTCGAGATGGTTGCCATTGCTTGTCTTGTTGAAGTAGTTCTTGCGTTTAAAGTTTACTCTACTCCCCACAAATGAAACCAATTTTTTAGTCGAGGTCTCGAGATGTCGTGACCTTGTTTCTCATGTTCGAAAATATAGGGTCAGAAGAACGTTAACTTCTATACAACTGAAATAGGGTCGGAAATATCATTGATGAACTTACGGCTCGACATTTTTTAATTGGCCTTGATCATAAGCTTTGAGAAATATGGATAAAATCAATCTGTTAAGCTAAGGTCTCGAGATGTCGTGACCTCGTCGGTAAAGCTCGAAAATAAAGGGTCGAAAGAACTTCGTGACTTTTATATAACTGATGTAGAATCGGTAATCTTGTTTATCAAGTTACGGATCAATATTCTTAATGGGCATTGGTGCTAAGTTATGAGAAAATAGACATATAAATGGAAATGATATCAGTTCTTGGGGATTAGTACGATTCTTGGGAATGAGTTCGATTATTATTGAAGGGATTAGAAATTACAAAAAATTTGCTCCGACATGACTCTCTCTCTCTCTCTCTCTAATAAGACTCTTCTCTATTTTTACTAAATTGATATCCGTACGAGGTCTACAATAATTCATCAATAATACCTTCCCAGACTTACTCCATACATCACAGTTTTTAACTATACATGGAATTTTACTAAACTAACAATGATTTAAAGGTTTACTAGAGTTGAATCCGCGTTGTGTGCGGGTATATTTCTGATTATGCACACTTTTAATTGTATATTATTTTGTAAATTTTACATATAGTTATTATTTTAATATTTTTTATTTGGCAAATGTTAAAATGTGATAAAATTAGATTAATTAATTGAAAATATGATATATTTAACAAGCATAATTTTTTTTGTTTATATTTTTTTAAATTTTATTTCTTTCGTCAATTAAGAATTTTTGTGGATACATTTTTTTTATAGAATTTGGTACTACAAAAATGTTTATATAGAACGAGATTTTCGTTTTTATATTTTATTTTCTTAACAATCAAATATCTACTATGAGATTTGGAAATATAGTTATTGTAATATTTGATATTCAATTATCAAAACTGAAAATGAGTTAATTAGTCATAACCAAAAATTGAATGGTAAGATGATGAAGATTTTGTTTGTTTAAAAATATATATCTTTATTTATTTATTTAAAATTTATTGAACAAAATATTTTAAATTAAACATTTT
Organism: Anastatica hierochuntica; assembly: GCA_900406275.1. NCBI lineage: Eukaryota > Viridiplantae > Streptophyta > Magnoliopsida > Brassicales > Brassicaceae > Anastatica > Anastatica hierochuntica. The sequence goes on along the minus strand of OVAN01014476.1, from coordinate 5,717 downwards.
TAGAAAATTACTGTAGGGATATTTTGATATGCTAATTTGGTGGATTTTTTTATTTCTTGTTTAAATTTTTAAATATATTTTTGTTATGATTTATAAATTAAATATAAATTTATAGTTTTGATTATCTTTGTATATATTTAAATTCGCATATCCATATTTTTAACACAATCAAATCAAATATCAAACAAAATTGATTTAAATTATTCTTTTATATTTTAAATTATATATTATTTATATCTACTCTATTAAAATATTTACTTAATAACATCTAAATTAAAATATAAGAATTTGACACTAATAAAATTGACGATATATATTTTCCTATGTTATACATGTGCGTTTCCACTAAAGTATTATAATTTTCATATATATTATAATACATATATATCAAAACCGATTTATTATAAAACCAATCTATACTATTAAAAGAGAAGTACCCTTTAAAAATAACTTTTAATTCATGTATATTTACATAATTTGCCATTATATTTTGATTATGATATTCAATATATTAGAATATTCTATCATTCTTATCCCAAAATATAGGATTTATTATATTTGGTTAAAAATATATTGTATTTAATTAAAATGAAAATCATCATTTTCACCAAAAAACTAAAATATGTATTTGTTATCAAATAGAAGATAAAACATAAAAAAAAATTCAAATAGTTTATTAAAATATTAATATTTTCATAATAAAGTTTGTTACAAAAATACAAGAATCATAAAATGATAAAATTTATAGTAACCAATAAAATTATAAAAATAATTGATATAAACTATAAAAATTTAAGTTTAGTCATCAAATGTTTTTAAAAAAGAAACTATAATTTATAATTTCTCCTAAATAAATAAATTTGAATTTTTACTTAAGAAAATAAAACTTTGGTAAATTAGTAAAAAAAAAAAATACTCTAACGGATTTTGTTTCACAGTATTTAAGATATTTGATATATACCGAACGGAACCAAACCCGTATGGGTACTCAAAAAACCTTAACCCGAAACTTGAAATAATAAAAATCTCAAACCCAAAATTAAAAAAGAACCAATAAAAATTAGAAAAACATGGAAAAACCCGAAAATTCAAAAATATCCGAATATGAACCCTAAAAGCCCCAAAATATTAGAACGGAATTCAAAATTATTTCTTGTATACTCGAGTTTTCTTGAGTTACTAAAACCAACCCGAATATACCATAACCTAACCCAACTCCAATTTTAAAAATATCCGAAAGGGACTAAATTTTATGTACCCGAAAACTCAAACTTGAATGGACCTGATCCGAAACAAGAAATGTGAGGCCTAAACATAACATATTCTAACCTACTAAACACGTGTATTTAAAAAGTATAAGTATTCACATACATAATTAATAGTTCGTTTTGAACAAAATTATGTAGTGACAAATGACTGAGATAACATATCAATTTGATTGTTTCAATATTCAAAACTGATACGAGTAACTGACATACAATTAAAAAACATGATAAATCTTAAAATGAATATATAAAAATTTATAAATTACCCACGCTATAGCGCGGGTCAATGTCTAGTATATGATTGAATTTATAGCCTTGTATTGAATACTATTATATATTTATCAATAAATGTATGCTAACAAGTTAAATATATAAATATTCATATATGCATAATATATAAACTGATTAATAATAATAAGATAATTCTATATAATTTAATTGTACACGAGATTGGAGGATATAATATGGGACTTATTGCTTTAAAGTTGGTAGAGTTTAATACGGCATAAATAGTCTATATATATATATATATATATATATGTAGTTTGTTAAATTATCAATTAATTGGTCCAAAAAGACTTTGTAGAGTAAATTTTTTAGAATGACTCTATTTTAATAGAGTAGATTATTCATTTGCCGTGATTTTTTTAGTTACTAGAATGTTTCAGTACCCAAATACCCTTAAATCCTTTTATACGAAAAAGGTATTTACCAAAATTGCCATTTTTTGTTATTGAATTTTCGGAAAAAAATACCATTTATATTTGGACCGGCAGATGAATCCGCCACCACAAATATGTGACACTTGATAGCCGACATATTTTATGCGACATACTTAATTTAATTTAGAAGACTTATTTGAAAGATTTATTAGACTAGTAGACTTAGTTACAATAATATGCCAAATGATACGACATATTATTGTCAAACAACAAATATTTAACATCTTGGCGGACATTTTTAGTAGACTTATAGTCAGGGAATGACATACATACTTATCCATAGAAGACTTCTTTCAGTGTAATAAACTTAATAATTTTAGCAGATTTATTGGCTTAAGTGATTGTAGATTTAATATTTTCAAAATTGGTAATTATAAGTCTACCTCAAAGCAGACATAAAATAACAACTAGTATAACATTCTACTTGTCACAGACTTATTTCATAGATATGATAGACTTATGCCACAAAGTTTGATTTGGTAGAATATTTGTTGCCGGAATAAGCTAATTTTAATAATATTATTGACACTTGTGTGACAACAGACTTAATTGGCCGACAATTGAATGGAGAACTTGTTTGTCTGTTTTTTTAATCAAAAAATGATTGCTTTTGAATTTAAAGGAGTTTCCTTTTTTGGAGATTTAGTACTCATTGTTTATTTCCTAAATTCTATTTATTTGTTTCCTAAATTATTGGCATCATGTATCGATTTATGAATCTTAAAAATCATTAGTTATCATCTTCGTTTCTCTCCCACGTTCTCTATCAACCAAAAAAACTATTCCTATAACGATGAGAACAACAAACTCAATGAAGAAATTTTTCTATTAGATTCGAGAAGCGTTTGTATCTACTATGTCCTATCTCATTTATTTCATCCCTGATGCATTGTTGAATTGATGGAGCAAATTGTAGTTGTGTGTGGATTGAAAGAAGTCGATGGTTATTCTATATAACATGACAGACACCAAATTATTACCAGCTAATGAGAGTACATCATTCCAATAGTTCATCGCTGTTGTTTAGGAGAATTACTGATTTGATAAGAGATTGTTCATTGCACAGTTGAGTTATATGCTGCAAAAAAACATTGGTTAAATTAACATACGATACACCACCAATAAAGGTTGAAAATTATCGCCACTTTCACGAACTTTTGAGCCAATTCAAGCCTGACCAAATACGTCTACGCGTAGAGGTCAACTTAATCAAAGTAGGTGTGAATAAACAGAACATTGTCGCGGCTATCGAATCTTTGGTTAATGATAGAGAAGAAGGCGAGGAAGAAGAAGATGAGTATGATGGTGATTGTTTTGATTAATGTGATGATTCTGATGGTGCTTCTGATAGTGCTTCTGATGATGAAGATTTTAGATCATATGGTCTACCTCCAGAAGAAGCAGCGGAAGCCGCACCTGAGACGAAAGCAATCACACCAAAAGAACTCTTGAAAGGTATAACTCATGTGAGTTTGGATTTGAATTCGATAAAACTAGTTGTTCAAAAATGTTATGTATCGAAATTAGCATTAGAGACAAGGTTGAAGATATTTTCGATTGTCAATTAGTTCTATTTTAATGTAGATAGATCATCATCGTCACTTTTAATTGCTAAGTGTTGGGTGGACGGATGTTGCTGGAAAGTTCTAGCATCGCCATTTGGAGATTTGCGCCAGTTAACTAGATGAGTAGATTAAGGTAATCATACGTGCTCAGTAACTGAATGCTCATTTTGTTCGAGACAAGCGACACCATATATATTTGTCATGTATACGTTGAGTCGTAGTTGAGGTTGAGTCGAGGGCCGAACGATATAACACATTATCTCTCACAATTAGATGCATCATATAATTAGCCAAAATCATTATGTAAACAAGAACCTTATATGTTAATCAATCAATACTCTTACTTTGCATACGCAAACCGCAAAATCAAAAAATAATCGTATAATCAAGACTCATCTTAGCTTTTGGATGGTTAGTTTTTGTCCTACTGTACTCCTATCTTGCAGTTGGCTCGGCTTGGAACCTTTATTGAAATATTCCTAGAATAATAAGATCCGCGATGTTCAAAACACCGGAAAACTACTTACTCCTATGCTAATTACTAACTAAACTAAAAATTAAAGCCATGGTTTTTAAAGTTACCTTGGACTAGGCTAGACTAGGAGGGAAAGTCTTCATTTTAGGATGAGAAAACTAATGGGGTAGAGGGTATTTATAGGAATGTTAAGGACAATCCAATTGGTGGACATGAGAGGTTGAAAGCATGACACAGCGTGAAGGACACAAAATTTCTTACACGTCGCGACATGTGTTGGTGACTCACTTGAAGCTGCTACGTAATTACTTCAAGATGTGCCATAACCGAACACACATCGTGCCATTCTGAACATTGCATGTTCGGATCCGGACAATCGGACATCCGACATGTCTTTTCGAACAGCCAAAAGTTAGTTTCTTCAGCCAGACTTGGTTTCCTCTGACTATTCTGGTTCTAACTTAGTTCTAAGGTCATTTTTACCCCAAAATTTAAAACTAATTTATCGAGATTTCTAGAAACATTTAAGCCGAACAATGAGTGTTTCCGACCCACTAAATTTAGCGAATATTCTTATTGGACTAAAATTTTACGAGCACGAGTAGCAGCTAAAGTGCGTAAAATCCCGAGCAGTTGAGTCATCGAGCAGCCTTGTTGGTCGAAGCAAACAAGCATCCTTAGAGGCATCCTATTGAGCAATTGAGCTACTTGCAAACGATGCATCTGATTTGATCGTCGTTTCTTGGTTAGTACATGCTAAACTTAATCCTAACACACTAAAAGGGATTTCCGGACATGATGAATTGTATTGAAAATATTCTGAGACTTAGTATGTACATACAGTCTTATCCAAATGATTCATGTGTGGTCTAAACGTGCCACTAACTATCTCGAAGAGTCTATATTTGCTTCGACCAAAATCCTTTTTTTAGGCCAACCTTCCTTTCGACCATTTGATGTGTACATATTTTCATGCATATTTTGATGCATTTTAGCATAGTTTCATCCATATTTAGGTTGTAAATATTGCATATAAGTCTTAGAATGCATAAGTTTAAGTCTAGAGTCTAGTTTAGGAGCATATTGTATTTGCATACCACTTTCTTTGTATTTGTAGGTGCAACTTCAAGATGGATTCATGGAGGCTCTAGAGGTGAATATAAGGTGGAAAAGGAGCTAAAACCCAATGACAAAGGAAGCTAAACACTATGGAAGAAGTTGAGATCAAGCAAGACACCCAAGAGGAGAAAGAAGACACAAGAAGTTGTTAAGGGGCCCTGCCATCGACCCAGAGGTCGAAAGTGGCCAACCTTGGGTCGATGGTAGCCTCCCTTGGCAGCCTTGTTGTCCAAGGTGAGCTACCATCGACCCAGTAGTCGATGGTAGCCTCTCTTGGGTCGACAACAAGCAACGTTGACGAGAAAAATACCCTTTTTAGGGCTTCCTCACTCCTTCCTTTAGTATATATACACCCTCTTAGCCTCCAAGAATATATCCACTACTCTTTTATCAACTTTCCAACATTTTTATTTATGTTCTAAGTTGATTGTCTTTATCTTTAAGATCAAGAGTCTCTCTTTAATTCTTTGTATCTCAAATCTTTTTTCTATTAAATCATGCATATGTGTCTCATCTCTTATCTCTTCTCTCATATGATGTGTGAGTAGTCTTTTCTTGGATTTTGGGAATG
>OVAN01014475.1:0-12013 GCA_900406275.1 Anastatica hierochuntica | reverse complement strand
GATGCATTCTAAAACTAATATGCTTATTTACAACCTAAATATGAATGAAAATGAAGCTAAAACACAGTAAAATATGCATGAAATTGTATGTACATCACATGGGTATTTGGTGAGGTCTTTGTACAGGTCACCATCGACTAGCAGTCTTTGTCTGAAGGCTGAGATGGCTGTGGAGGTGACGCAGTTAGGAACCGACACTTTCTCTCTATTAAATCGGTGGAGTCCTTCAGGCTCTCGTCTGAGTGTTGCTTGATTCGATACAGCTCATTAGAGGCGCATCTTAGAACTCGGCTGCTAGCGAACTGCTCAATACAGCGGTCTGTTAGCATGGCAAAGGAGTTAATGGAGTTTGGCCAGGTTGGAGTACCACAGTAGCACTAGGCCTGTGAAGGTTGCTCCAAATCCTTTGCACATACAGACTTCCAAGTGCTCATAGCTGATGGGGCGGTGAGCATGCGTTGGCGATACTACGAGATGTGTATATCTATATATCAGTGGTCCCATCGTACAGTGTCATTACCGGCCAAGCGAACCTCTTAGGGACTTGCTAAAGGCGATAGCGGCGACGAAGGGCGTATCCGCGTAGGAGTTGGGAGTTCTCTTGGTAATCGATGGCGCTACTCCCGGCAGGCACTTTATCATATTCTCCATGGCTTCTAGCCTTCCTGTTAACATGGCTTCTACACCATGGGGCTCGTTAGAATTTTCCTCGTAGGATTTGCTAGGGTCGTTGTGATGGTGAGAGCCAAGGGTTAGGGTTAGCCCTGAGCATCTGAGCCTCCTTAATGACCTTCGTTGGCATTCCGCCTAATGGCTGCATCGACAGGACTTTCCTTTTTAATCTAGCATGCCTTCCGTCATCTTCGTCATCATTGTTGGGTGTATGAGTACCGCCGAACCTTTGAGAATCACGTTGTCATCTTCTAGCTCCTTCAGTATAGCTTCATTCTCTCTTAGCTTTGCCGCGATCAGCTTGTACTCTTGAAGCTTTTGCCGCAATCGCTGCATCGTCAGCTGTCTTGGACGTGGATACGAGGTTTTTGCTATTTTTCGGTCAGAGGAACTGTTAGATTCGCTCATCTTTGCTTCTTTGTTCTTGTTGAAATCTCCCCCTCCATCTAGCGCCAAACTGTTTGGGGGGTTTTTTGGTGATTCTCGATGGAGAAGTAAAAGAACAAAGGGTTTTCAAGAGATTGAGGAGATGAGTCAAAAGAGATGTAAAATGATGCTTCTTTATTTATGAATAAGAGATCGATTACAATATGTGTATTTTACCAAAGGTTTCGGATCCTCGAACTAGGGTTCTTCCCTTTGTATTTATAGTTCTCGAATAAGAGTATTTCCATATTTCTTTATGAATAACTTCTATATTCGAGTGTATCTATACAATTAGGAATATTTCTCTAATTCATTAAGGTATTTGTCCTTATCTCTTAAGATTTAGATCGGCTAAGGGAGATATCCACCCTACCTCGGCTATGACCTCGGCTTAGCGGTGTGTCCTTGGCTATGGTCTTGGTTTACAAGTTCAACTAGGGATTTTGTTTATGTCTCCTTGGTCTAGCTATGACCAGACTCTAAGGGAATAAAATTACCCCCAATACAAAGAATCAAGGCTTAGGCTCAGTAAATTCAACAAAAAAGGGCCGCTTGTACAACCAAGGCAATGTTACAAATAAAAGCAAAGGAAAGAAAAAGAAAAACGTCTACAACAATGGTTGTTTTGCATCTCCTATCTATCAAAGATAACGTCAAGGACGTTATGTTATACTGTTGAGAAAAGGCGCCAGTCCTAACCCTAATCGTCATCCTCGGTTAAGTATGGGGCTTCATTGATGGCTATTCCTTTGCATTTTCCCTTCACTTGCGTCTTACTCCTACTTCCTTGATCACAATTGATGAGCTTGGTTTTTGCTAGTGATTAAATCAACACCAAGTTTTAAATTTATAAACCTTAATCGACTAACAATCCTCATTAAACCAAAAGTATACGGCTATGTCGATTGTAGTACTTAAGGATCGAACCCACGAGAACTAGAGATTCAAGAAATAAGAATGCACAATATCTCCTAAGCTAAGCAAATAGGAAGAAGAGTGATGCAAAGCCACCCTAAAAAAACTAAACAAGACTTGAAATGATGGAGAAGTGGATATAGGATTGGCGTTTGAGAAGGGATAATCAAGAGGCTAACTAACGACAAAGAAGGCAATCAAAAGAACAAGTCTCACAATTATGGGATCAATGCTTCAACTATTACCACTCTCATGGCTAAAAGTCATATTTCCAAGCTAACATATTTCACTCAACTCTCGCTTCTTGTGATCATTTAGCAAGCAATCATTAAGAATCATTCCACTTAGTCACTAAACTTCCTAGCAATCAACTAACGTTGGTAAAGCTAAGTTTAACATGCTTTAGGCTCTCCTAGACATTTTATCGAACACCTAGCGGGCGTAAAATGCGTACATATCAAAATCTAGTTTTTATCATAGATTTAGCACTAAAAACACCTAAACCATAGAGATCTAAGTTTATTTTATCCCTAGACATCATTAGCTAACCACTTAATCACTTCATAATCTACCAATCCAAAATCCAACATGTTCTACTCACTAAGACCCATGGAAAATCAAGAAGTGTCACTTGCTTCTTGAAAGTCCACGCATGAAGTGAGAAGAAGGTGAGATGAGATGAGAAAAAGATGATTGAATGCAAAGAAACTCAAAAAAATCCAAGAAAAATTCCAACTTGGTAAGAAATGGAGAAACTTGATGAAGAACAAGGAAGAACAATGATTTAAAGATAAGAGAAATGCATAAATAACTTAAAGAGATCCAAGCAAGAAGTGCTTACAAATCTTTAAATCAAACTTAAAAACATCAAGAAAAAACTAAAAATTATTTTTTAGGTAGCTTAAGTGTTCTTGGAGGCTTAGAGAGGGTATTTATTGGGAAGGGGGAGAGAAAGGTTGCCCTAAAGTGATTTCTTACCGAATGCAAGCCACTATCGAGTGAATGCTACTAGCTATTGACCATGTTGGTCGACAGTGGCTTGAATTGGACAGCTTATGTCCAAAGCAAGTGGTTATCGAGTGTACACAAGCCATTATCGACTAGTCTAGTTGATAGTGAGCTGCATTTGCAGTCTTTTGCTTCTTCTTTGCTCCTTTGCTTGCTTCTTTGCTTCCATTGATTCTTCTTAATGTTTTCTTTATTAATGCTTGTTCTTCACCTCTTTGAATCAAGAATCAAATTCCAAAGTCCTCTCTTTCTTGTCAAGATCTATTCTCTACAAAATGCAAAGAAATGCATGCAAAATGCGAATAATCCTAAACTAGACTCAACTTACAAACTATATGAATTCTATCACTTAAATGCAATATATACACCCTAAATGCAACTAAAACACATACTAAATGATGTTAAATATGCGTTAAATTATGTACACATCAACTCCCTCAGACTTGCCTTTTGCTTGTCTCAAGCAAACAAACAAGAATAATCCCACAAGAGAAATTTAAAAGTATCAAAGTAGAAAGAAATGACTTATGCCCAATGTCCTAAAGACAAGTATCATAATGCATCGATCAACAAAGGATCATCGTACTTCACCATATTTATCACAAAATCGTCTCTGCAAACCTAGGCTAAGCACCCATAAGTCACTTCTCCAACCAATCTCATTTACATTCAATTAAGCTTTCATATGCGTTTTTTACTTATGGGTAAAGAATCTAATTTGTTTGGCTTGGTAAGAGAAAAGCTAAAGATATGGAGAAGTCACTAGAGAGAAGATTTCACTCATTTTAAGGTGGTGTCTCTCAAAAAGTAGTGCAAGACATTAGGCAAAAGCGAGGTGGAGTCAAACAATTTATGCACACAAGGTATTACTTACCTCTAATGATTCCCACCCAAAGATGCCTGAGTCTACTTAGCTACCCTTTTTCCCATTTTGATCTTTAAAACCATGATCCATTTATTCACTTAAGCTCAATTTTCTCTTTCTTTTTGTGACACTAGAAATTCTTTTTTGATTTTATACTTAGCTTCTAACCTTCTTTCTATCTTTCTAGAGCCACTTTCTAATTAAACTTTTGTTTCATTTTTCTTTTCTTAGACTTTAAGTGTAGAATCTTCTAGACTTTTCTTTTTATTTGCTAAAGTTAGAACTAATCTTTTTCTAACCTCTAATGCATTTTCTTCTTCTTTTCTTTCTTTCTTTTTTCGATTTTCTATTTCTCTTATGCCCAACCCAAACCTTGGATGATCTAACATTAAAGCTCTACTTCCATGGTTGAGATACCAACACATTCCCATGCCCAAACACTGAATTGAACATTCAAATAACAACCTCCCTAAATTTCTAATTAGCCTTAAAATGAGGTTAATCCTAAGGAAGCACTCCCTTTTCGTTCAACTTCTTTGCACACGGGTTTTTGCCCATGTGTGGACTTTCCAAAAGAGGTCTCACATCAGGAGCTGACATCTTAACCAAGGGTAATGCCAAGGAGTTGCCAAAGCCCTTAGCGAAAGTAGAGCATGAAAAGTATGTGCCTATGACATGGCCAGACACGTCTAATCTAGTGATATCCCCCACCGAAATAGTGATCAGCTGGGACATCTGTCCGAGAAGGTTAGGTGGCTAGTGAAGATGCGGACCTCACATCATAAAAGGGACGCATCCAAGTGGTGCGACTTCCATAGCGACCATGGCGACCTAACGGAGGACTTTATCCAGTTAAAGTTTGAAGTGAATGAGCTGCTAAGGAAAAGATACCTTCAGGAGTTCCTCTCAGACAAAGCCACCCTTATTCATGAACAGACTAAAACTGACGCCCCAACCGGAGTGAGACCTGATTCTCCAAAACAAAATCGTGTTACCTACTTCATCATTTGTGGGTCAGAAGTAAGCGGAGTGAATGTTTCCACCGCCAAGCGAAGCACCCGTGCTGCTAAGGCCTACCAGGGGATAGATGCCATGGCAGTTAGAAGAGACTACTCAGATGACGTCATAAGTTTTGCCACTAACGTTGAAGAGGATATCCTTGAAAGTTTCTAACTGCCTTATGAAGTGTGTACTCGTCGGCAATGGCAGCTCGACTAACATAATCTTTGTCAACACCTTCGAAGGACTATGGCTGAGCGAAGAAGAAATCACCAGAAAATCCACTTCACTGATCGGATTTAGCGGCAAATTGAAGAAAACAATCGGCGAAGTGATCTTATTAGTCTACTCAGGGGGTTTCAATCAAAGAACTAAGTTTCTCATTATGGACTGTCCATCAACATACAACGTCATCATGGGAAGGCTATGGGTACATGACATGAGAGCTGTTCTGTCAACATTGCATCAAACCTTGAAGTTTCCAAGTCCTTTGGGGTGAAAGAGATCAAAGAAGATCAGGAACACGCTCGCTCATGCTACCACACGACCTTGAAAGCCATCACTCCACAGCCTCGACCGCAAGCCATGGCCATGGAAATCTCTGCTGAGCCACTGTACCGTGGAAGCAATCCTCCAACACCAACGCCAAAGGCCAGTCTGGGGAGCAAAACCATAGGCAAAAGAAGAGCTTAATGTTAGGTCAGAGATGGGGCAAGGTAATTCAACCCCTAGTCAATGGTGTTCGACATACCATGGAACCGTTGCTAGGAGGATCGATTTTATTTATGATTTTGGTTTTTGTACTTATATTTCGTTGCCCAGTATGCAATAGCAGTCTAGAATAAAAATTGATTTTCAGCAAAAGAGCGATTTAGCGCCTAGCTATTCTTTGAAAAGAAAACACGGGAATAAATTAATGTCCCTAAAAACAACTAGACCGAGCCAAAAATGCTATGGACCAAGTTGACCACGAAAACCTGGGTTAGTGATCACCAAGAGAAATCTGGCAACCCATAGAAAGGAAGCCACAAGCATTACGAATGCTTGCGAGTTTCCTTTGAGGGGAATAGGGTAGGGCACTTAACCCACCAAGGTCATGTGCCCATTAAAAATCCATGTATTGTGGACTAACTCCTAACCATGGTCCATGTATTGCAAACAAGCTCCTAATCATGGCTAAAAATTCATATAATACGAAAAAGCCCCGAATTACGGTCCATGTAATGCGGACAGACTCCTAAAACCATGGCTGAAAAGCCAAGTAATGATGCGGACGAGCTCCTAAGAGCATCATTATGGGTGAGTTTCTTAGAATGAGTTTCTCAATATTATTTTATTAATATTTTAGTACGACTTAATTATATAACTAAAATTTTAAAATTAAAAATTAGAGCAAAGCCAATTAAATGAAGACACCTAAAATGCGAGTCTCTCAACAAGAGACTAGAGTTTCTTAAAGAAGATACTCTACTCTCTCTCTTGTGGAGAGACTCTTTCTTCAAATTTCAATTTTTATTAATATTTTCTTGAAAAACCCCCAATAATGGTGCTCTAATTACGGTTGATGCAATGCATCCAAACTATACGAGTTAGCAAAGCTTATAGAACATGTGCACCCCTGTCCATTCTAGCACGCGACCCATAGAAATCTTTAAATCGTACAGTAACAATATTGGTTACAAAACTAAGGCTACATGCCCTAGGAACCACGAGTCCAAAAAGATCATGTTCCCACAGGCCTAGTGCCCAACGAGTCCATGGACTCACCAAGGCCAGTACCGCTGATCACAGTCATGTTCCCACTAAGTCCAGGTGCCCAAGGACTAAGAGTCCAAACGGTCTATGTAACATATATGACCACTAAGGCCACGTGCCCACGGACTAAGAGTCCAAACGGTCTATGTAACCATAAATGACCACTAAGGCCATGTTCCCAAGGACTAAGAGTCCAAAATATTTATGTACCCATACATGGTCAAATGCTACCGAGCATAGGCTCTGATACTTAAACACTTTTGAGCTCGACTTTTAAATGTAAAAATATTAAAACCTGGTCTCCTGACGATAGGCTTCAAATAGTCTTCCAATGACGAACATTTGGTTCTCTAGGGCCATGTGTCCGAGGGATTAGATAAAGAATCTAAGGATTCATAAATCTAACTTCTTAGAGACCATGGTTCACCAAGGCTATGTACCTCATGGTAAGACTTTGAATAGTTTGCCGACAATGAACCTTAGATTCCCTAAAGTCGAAGTACATCAAGGCCTAGATGAAGGATCTACGGACTCAAGAAGGCTAACGCTTAATGAACCACGATCTGCCAAAGTTGTGGGCCTCGTGACTATGCACTTCCAGTCCCCGAAGGCAAGACTGATAGCAAGGAAAGTCCAGGTCGACAAAAGGCCACAAGTCTAGGCATTCAGGAAAGTGAAATAAAAGAAAAGTCAAACGTAGATTTACCAAGATTCTAATAACCAACTGCCCTAGATGTAGACCTGGGGTCCATGGTCTAAATATTCAAGAAGGATTTCTAGGCAGCCCAAGATGATTCTATCCATGAAGCACCGCCAAGAATTGAAAGATGTTCGCATAAGAGAAGGCTCAGAAGTATGAAAACATGGAAGGGAAATCAAGAAGAGGAATAAAAGGGGCTTCAAGGCCCACTATGGTAAAAAATTTCTACTACAAGGGACGTAGAGTGTTTAAATACCTGCGGCCTGATCGAAAGTTAGGGGCACGAAGGCCCTATGTTCAAAAACCCACTGAGGGGCCACTACAACCATAAAGACATTGGCAGATGCTAACGATATCAACGAAACAAAAAAAAAATTTACGCCCCGGAGGCACCTTCTTCTTCTTACTTCTTCTCTTCTTCTTCTGGGGGGTTCACGACGGGAGGATCCTAAGGAGTGAGGAAAGCAGGAAGACCGGAAGCGAGGGATACCAACGTCACCTCCATAGGCGGAGGCGTTTCACCTTTGAGCAGTGACTCCTTGCGGTGCACTTCCTAGACCTCAAAGTCAAAGGCAGCCAGACGCCAACTTTGTATAATACGGTAAGGAAATCGATAGCCATTTCCCACCTAACCTTCATCTCGGTAATGCCATCAGTGAAATCCACCTTAGCTATGTCTTGGTCACCCTCCTAGCCCTTAACCTCTACCACGACCCTCAAATGAGTCTCCTCCCCTTTAACATTGGCCAAAATATCCTTGGCGGCTCTCAGCTCCTCTCTCAGCTCCTTTACCTCTTAGCCCTTAGCCTCATACTCCTTCTACAGAACATCACCCCTTTTCTTCTCGACTGAAAGTTTTGCCAAGGCATCCTCACTTGCTCTTCGGGCCTTGGTTGTCTCCTCCTCGATGGCTCCCATATTCCTATCCTCGAGGTGGATAACAGCTAGAATCTGCATAAAAAAGAAAGATTGGAGTAAAAAACTGCCCAGAGTTTCAAAGGAAAAGCTAATGCGCACTTACCCCAATGGCCAGATAGAAAAGGTCCTCCTTAGACTAAGCTTGTTTGGCAACTATATTAGCCACGTCTATGGCCAAAAAGAGGTCAACCAAAGCACCCTGCTGAGAGGCAGGAACCTCAGTGGAGACTAGAGTCTCAGGGGCATCCTTTGCAGGGTGACGCTTCTTAATGGTGGGAGAGGCAGCTGGAGCCCTATCCTTCCTCTTCACCAGGGACTTGCTCTCCTTGGCAGCAAAATCACTAATGATGGACTCCACTCCGTCAGCTTGGTGTTAGCTGACAAGTGATTTTGAAGCGATGCGGAGGCCACATTCGCGGATCGTTTTTGCTCATATCTACTCCTGGAATAGCAGAAAAAATTAGAAAGGCCCAATCTTTTCAATGGACCAGTGCCCATCAAGGCTGACAACTTACCAAAGATGGAAGTCAATCCCAGGCTGTTCTCGCTAACCAGGAAGTCCAAGGCTCTTAAACTTCTAAGCACATGAAGAATTGTCTCTACCCTTTTCTTCCGACCTCGGGAGCTGAAGTCTTCACCCCTACGCAACAACAAAACAAACACAAAGTACGGTGTTAGCATGATCATGGAATTATTAACCAAATCAAGTCTGCATACCTTTATATGCCCAGATCACCTTAAACCCTAGATTTGCCCCACTGAGAGGAAGAAATAGCGGTCCCTAAAAGCCTCATCCTTTGCCCTCTGTATATGATGTGGCCAGTTGTCTACCAGAGCCTCCCTAGAATATCTAAAGTGGAGGTGATATCTTTGAGGCTAACCTTTATAGAAGAAAAAATAATAAGAGTAAAGAACCTTGTTGGCCCACACCATCAGAGACTTCAGTTCTGCTAGGGCCTGGATGGAAGTGCGAATACGAAAGGCGGAAGGAGGGAATTATCTGGGACATATCTCCAATTTTTTGGCCACTTCAACGACCAACGAGGGCAGAAACTTCATGAAGCCAGTCTCTAAGAAAACTTCGTAAATGGCAATTTCTAAAGGGCCACAATCGGAAGTCCTCTGATGAGCCCCAAGACATCGGAAGGGCAAGCTAGGAGGAAGAGCAAAGAGGACTCGTGACCTTTCTAAGTCCTCTTATGAGAGGGTCGATGGAGGATCAAGATCCACAATGGCTTTAGGAAGCGTTCTAAAAGGGCTACATTTTTTCAAAAAAACCTATCGCAATCCTAGAAAGATCTAAACCAAGGAAAGAGGGTCAAGGAAAAGTTACCTTATCATGAAGATGGAGAATTCTATGACACGAACGACGGGAATGACTGTAGATCCGCAAATCATAAGGAAAATGGTCAGAACATGCATCACCACCTTTGGAAAAGATCACAAAAGCAAAACCAATCGTAACGATTTTCTCAATCGCATCAACAAGATTAGTACTATGGAGGAGAAAAATATGCTACTCATTGGAGAACGGCAAGGAACTCACCAAAAAAGCGATAGAGACGATGGTTTCTAGAGGAGAGAGCTTTGATCTGACACTACAAAAGCAGATGAAAAGTCTGAAATGGTAGAGACTTTCCATTTCCCGCCTATCTAACCCTAACGGTGGTGGGCCATAATCAAAAAAGTCTAGATGTCACTATAGAGTTCCGGCCCAAGAGTTTATCAACAGATGTGGCCTACTAAAGCTAACGTGATTCACAAAGGATGAAGCCATAGCGACAAGGACCAACGATGCTGACAACAGCCATGGCTCTAGCCACATTTATTTAGCCTACAGGACCAATTCTACACTAAGGCTAAGTCTAAAATCTCCTAAGAAATAATCTACTCTTCAAATTCTACACATATAAATGAAGAGTGGGAGACAACTGTTGGGGGTAATTTTATTCCCTTAGAGCCTAGCCTTAGCTAGATCGGAGGCACATAGATAACCTCCTTAGTTGGATGTGTTAACAAAGGCCTTAGCCAATGACACATAGCCACACCATGGTCACGAGCCAAGGTTGAGCGACTATTCCCAATTATATTATTTAAATCTTAGAGATAAGGATAATTGCCTTATAGAATTATAGAAATATTTCTTATTGTATAGATAGACTCGAAACTAGAAGTTATCCATAAAGAATATGGAAATACTCTTATTTGAGTACAATAAATACCAAGTGAAGAACCCTAATTCAAGGATCTGAATCCCATTAAATAGAACACTGTTGGGGGTAATTTTATTACCTTAGAGTCCGGCCATAGCTAGACCAAGGAGACATAAACAAACTCCCTAGTTGTACGTGTAAACAAAGGCCATAGCCAAGGACACACCGCCAAGCCGAGATCATAGCCGAGATAGAGCGGATATCCCCTTTAGTCGATCTAAATCTTAAGAGATAAGGACATATACCTTAATGAATTAAGGGAAATATTCCTTATTGTATAGATAGACTCGAATATAGAAGTTATCCATAAAGAAATATTGAAATTCTCTGATTCGACAACTATAAATACAAAGGGAAGAACCCTAGTTCAAAGATCCGAAACTTCCCACAAAAACACTCATTGTAATTGATCTCTTATTAATAAATAAAGAAGCATTGTTTTATATATCTCCTTCGTTAATCTCTCAAAAAAAACCCTTGGTATCTTGTTCTTGTTCTTCTCCATCACAGAATCACCAAAAAAACCCAAACAGTTTGGCGCTAGAAAGAGGGCAAGATTTCAACAAGAACAAAGAAGCACAGATGAGCGAATCTACCAGTTACTCCAAACCAGAAAGTAGCAAAAACCTCCAATCCACGTCTGAGGAAGTAGATGCAATTCAACCCGAGGAGGAAACACCCAAGACAGTAGACGATGCGGCGATCGCGACAAAACTTCAAGAGAATGAGCTGATCGCGATAATGATTTAAGAGAACGAGCAGATCGCGGCAAAAATAAGCTAGAACGAGGCTCGACTAAAGGAGATAGAAGATGAGAACGTGATTCTCAAAGCCTCGATAGCATAAGCAGACGCTCATACACCCGGCGGTGACTACGCGGACGATGGAAGGCGTTCTAGGTTCAAAAGAAAAGTCCCATCAATGCAGCCACTAGGCGAAACACCAATGAAGGTCGTTAAGGAGACTCGAACGCATCAGAATCCAAGCTCAGGGCTGACCCGAACCCCTGGCTCTCACCATCACAGCGGCCCTAGCAAACCTTACGAGGAAAACGCTAATGAGGGTCTTAGTGTAGAAGTCTTGTGAATGAGAAGGCTAAAAGCCATGAAGAATATGATAAAGCGTCTGCCAGGAGTAGCTCCACCGATTATCAAGAGCACTTCCAACACCTACGCAGACACGCCCTTCGTCGACGCTTTCGCCTTTAGCGAAGTCCCTAAGAGGTTCGCTTGGCTGGTCATGATGTTGTACGATAGGACCACTGATCCAGATACGCACATCTCGCAGTATCACCAACACATGTTGTTGGAGTTTTAAATTTGTAAACCCCGTTTCCTAATAATAACACGATCCGCAAGTGCACGGATATGTCATCATAGTACTTGGGGGTCGAACCACAAGGAGCNAATACACATTTAAACTTAATCTAAGCAAATAAAGGAGGATGGTTTTTGTTTTGCTTTTCTTAAGGTTCTAAAAGTAAAAGTAAGCAAAGAAAACAAACATAAACTTCAAAAGATGCTAACTTGAAATAAACTATGA
>OVAN01014474.1:0-12015 GCA_900406275.1 Anastatica hierochuntica | reverse complement strand
TAATATATTTTAAAAACCTATGATATCTTTAATGAATTTTAATATTTATATGTTCTAATGGCATTTGATGTAACTTTTTACCATTTAAAGGTTAGTCTCCTAAATGTATTTCCCAAATAATAATATAGAGATATTAAAAACCCGAGTTTGTGTATAGATTTTATTTGATTAAAAAATCAATAAAAACCAAACAAATTAAGAAAACTGAAATTTAGAAAGTAAAATACAAATTTTCTATTAGAGTGTTACCTTTTATAATAAGATTCTTTTCAACTTAATGTATATTTGCTATGTTTTAAAATAGTTAATAAACAAGTTTACAAAACAAAAAAAAAAAGTTTTAAAATTCAAACCGCGGGTAATGGACCATTCGTTTGGCAAATATTGGAGGAGGACCCAGAGTTACGTCCTTGGCCGTCGATGGTTCCGCCGCCGGAGACGATGAGATTATCAACGTATCGAAAATTTATCCAAACTGTCTTGTTTGATTTGCTTTGCATCAACAGGAGCTAGTAACGTTCCATTGATGAAGAACTCGATTTTACCTTTGCATGGTCCTTTGAATATTACATCACTCAAATAAAATGTTTCTCTTGGTATGTATATTATGCTTCTTCCACTTTGTCCGCATGCAACGTCCCACGCTTTTTTTTTTTGATAAACGGTTTTCGTATTTATCAGGTTTTTTAGTTTTTGACAGAAGGTACAAAGATAATTGGTAGCGGAAAAGAAAGAAAATAAACTACTAAAACTATACGAGCTAACGAAAATAGAGGAAGATAGATCAACCCAGAACGGGTAAGAATACAATCACGTAACGAACAAAAATCCGAATTCAATTGTAAACCATATAGGCTTCGCTACTCCACCAACCCGACGCACTCCGCGTAATAGTCTCAAAATAACCGGACATCGATTGTCGTTCTCTGCCGATGGAGCTCGGAAAGGTGAACTTCACCTCGTTTCTTCGGATGTCGAGACTTTCCTAGCGCGAACCGTCCTATCGGAGAGCTCGGAAAGATGGCTTTCAACTAACGCCTCGATTTTGTATTCTTCATTAAGCACAATCTTCGAAACGAAGCAAATAAGAGAAGAACATACTATGGAAATTGGGTTTGGAAGGCGGCTGTTGTAGCAATCCAGAGAGCAAGAACCTGCAAAGAAAGAAAAATAGGGCAAAGACTACCAAAGAGGTCAAGTGACACTCCACTGACGCTGCGGATGCTTTGCGCCTGCACGCGTACCACCGGGACAAAGAACCCCCACTGACCACTGCTAGAGTTGCTAAAAATCGCCGCGTGCCTCTACTGAAAACCAGTATAGGTTTTACTTTCTCCTCGCCATCACTTCTACTAGTGGTAGCAGTGTCAGATCCGGAGAGGCTAGAGACCAAGCTCATACCCGAGAAGATTATTCACTTCACGAGTCCTTCACGCAATAGCCGAGAACCCAAAGAGACTAAAAACGTCCCACGCATTTATAAAAGCCTACGTAGAAAATATCATAGTGACAAGAGATAGGAAAAAAAATGTTAGAGATATTTAGTTTTAATTAAAAACGGATTAAGAAAATGACATTCTCACACATTAGCATTATTAGTTTTGCCGTCGCCTTTGGCTCCATAGCTTCTGACATCGAAGACTTTTGGTTCAGTGGCCGTAACGATCGAAAATGATAAGAGAGACAAATACAAAATCTTAAACACAACAATAATGCAAGCCACCTTCTTCTTCTTATTCTTCTACTATATGTATTTACAGGCCTGAGTACAAGAGGTGCAAAAACACAAGTACCTCGAAAATTATTAGATTTTTGAAAAGAAAAATCATTGTTTAACATTACAAAGCGGCTGGAGAAAATATATAGAGAAATTAAGTTTAGCAATGGAAGAGAATACTCACGTGACTTTTAAAAAGGTTTATGGGCTTGACAATTTGATTTTCTTTTGACAACCCAAAGGTTCTAAACATGTCACCTTTTGTCTACCAAATTTTCACTCGTCGTGCGCTAATTAGGGCATCCGCATTAGTGAACCCCTCTTGGGGTTCATCAAAACTTTTTAATGTATTTCTAGTGGAACTAGAAATAGTGATGAACTTGTATTTGTTTTGCTCTTTCATTAGTGAACCTGAAGATAGGGTTTTTAGGAATAAAAAAAAAATATTTTTCATTTTTAATTTTTTTTTAAAAGTTTTATTTAATACCATGAGAATTCATGAAAATACAAAGATTATTCATGTTTCCGTTTATCCCGAAACAGATATTTTCGGGTATTTTGGGTTTAGATCGGGATATTTTAAACAGATCTGAAATGGATCTGAAACTTCAAAAATCGTAAATGAATATGTAACGGTTCCAAAAACAGAAAAGCAAAAAAAACGGATCTGAAACGGATCCAAAACGGATCAGAAACGGATATTTTCGGGTATTTTGGGTTCGGGTCGGGATATTTTAAACAGATCTGAAACGGATCCGAAACTTCAAAAATCGTAAATGAATATGTAACAATTCCAAAAACTAAAAAAAAAAACAGATCTGAAATGGATCCAAAACGGATCAGAAAATGAAATTATTCAGTCTAAAAAAAACTAAGGATTTCATCTCCAAGACAAATTTTTCTCACGCCAATGACGCCCTGCCACGTGGGGTGAACCCGTTTCACTCAGTATCACTCCGACGATGCGGTTCACGGCATTTCTTTTTTTCTTTTTTTTAATCAAAATGGCACTTGAACCCATGCTTTGAACTCATTAAGACTTCTCAATGCAGATGGTCTTACTTCATGTCTAGTCTATCTAAACAGAATAATCTAAGTAAACTAAACTTGATATCATATGTTTGTTTTTCTTCTTAAAAATATTTAAATAATACCAAAATTAATAAAATGATATATAAAACTAATCTCTGAGCTAGTAATCCCGAATGATCTTCGATTTATCGTATAGGCGCTAGGTCTCTGACCACTCGACTAACGTCTAACGAATTTTAGAACATAGATTTTGATAGGGAAAACATGCTATTTCCCATGAAAAGTTTCAGACTTCCAAAGTATATATGAAAAAAATTAATGTATTTATCTATATAATATTTTATTTTTTGGTAAAAAGAATTCTTTCTAAATAAGTGCTAATTTCATAAATATTGATTTAGGATTATCATTAACAATTACAAAAACATATATTAACTCTCCACTCCAAGTACAATTAAGGAGCCCATAAACTAGCATGAATCTGATTTTCCAATTTTCTTATCGCTGTTAATAGCTTGACATAAAAAACAATGTACATTACCACTGGCTCATCTATATATTTTTCTTGCTACAAAATTTTCAAATTTTTTTCAGCTAATTGGAAGGCTAATTAACAAGTTCTTTGTTTATTTAACAAAAAATTAAAAGAGCAAAAACATCTATAGACAAGGTGGATAGCGTGAGTAACCTCTTTTCATATTGTCTACAATAATATTTAATGTGTTGCTTTTATAGATTTGATTCCAAAAATATATAAGGGCACGTTCTACGCAGTTTCTAAACTGCGTTTCTTAACAATTTTTTAATTAAAAAAAAAAAGAAAACGGTAAGAAACCGTTTTTTGGAGTTCCTAATTAAGAATCGGTTAAGAACCGGTTTTTAAGGGTTTTTTGTAATTTTTGGTCAGAACAATTTCATTTTCAAATCCGTCTCGGATCCGTTTTAGATACGTTTTTTTTTGTTTTCGGTTTTTGGATTCGTTACATATTCATTTACGATTTTTGAAGTTTCGGATCCATTTCATATCTGTTTAAAATATCTCGATCTGAAACCAAAATACCCGAAAATATCCGTTTCGGTTCCGTTTTGGCTCCGTTTCATATCCGTTTTTTTTGTTTTTCAGTTTTTGGATATGATACGGATATGTTTACGATTTTTGGAGTTTCAGATCCGTTTCGGATCTGTTTACAATATCCCGATCCGAACCCAAAATACCCGAAAATATCCGTTTCGCTTCCGTTTTGGTTCCGTTTCATATCCATTTTTTTTTGTTTTTCGGTTTTTGGATATGATACGGATATTTTTATGATTTTTGGAGTTTCGGATCTGTTTAAAATATCCCGTCCGAACCCAAAATACCCGAAAATATACCTAAAAATACTCGAAAATACCCGAAAATATATCTAAAAATACTCGAAAATGCCCGAAAATATATCTAAAAATACTCAAAAATATTTCCGGTTTTGTTTAAGTAATAATAGATAAAAATTGCTAAGAACCCCTTTGGGTTTCTTGGAATAATAGATAAAAATTGTTAAGAATCCCTTTCGGATTCTTATTCTAAAAAGTTAATAAAAAAAATAACTAAGAACCCCAAAAGGGTTTTTAGCATTGAACATGCCCTAAGTATCATCCTCTTTATTAAATGGTTCTTTAAATACTCAACGCACATTTGTAAAACATAGAACAAAACTTTGATGAAGTATAAATCTAAGAATTTCAATAAAACCTACTTTCCGGATCTCATCAGAATCAAAGAGAGAGTAATGATTTACAGCAACACAATTTCTTACTATTGAGGTATGTTTGATTAAAAATAAGTACAATATATTTCATCGATAAAATTAAATACTCAAATCTGATCACATTCATTTTAATTAGTTGCATTATTTTTTAGGAACACACTACAACAACACTTGTACTAGTCAATCAATGGAGACAATGTTGAGGAACCATGGTGCCGAGAGCAGAACCGTCAACATTCTCGCATACCGCCGTCGCAGAACCGTCCTCGCGACGACCATTGTGTTTAAGGTTAATGTCAAGTAGCTGAACATTTTTGCAAGGAAAGCTTTTGCTACATTGCAGATTCACTGCCACTTTATTCTTCGATGTTCCGTATATGTTCTTTAACTTCAAGTCTTGGATCTGAACATGAGATTCTCCCTACAAGTTTCAAAGAAAAATCACTATGTTATTTAGGTTTCTTGTGAGAAAAGAAAAAAAAGTTTATTTTCTCGTGCAACAAATCACCTTCTTTTCGCACGGCGGATGAGGACAATACTTTTGATCAATATTAATTGGTTTTTCAACATCAATCATCTGAATATTCTCGTAAACAAAGTGTGAAACTAATATCTTTGAGGCTGAAGATTCCCATGTCTTGATCCTAATCCCATCACTTGTGCCATTAAAAATCGTATCTCTTACAGTTAACCCCTTCACATCTTTTTCATCTTTGTTCTTTCCTAAACTCCCTACACTAATCCCATGTCCAGGGCCACAAGTTACATTAGAGATATCGATGTTACTTGTTCCAGAAAGAATGGCGATGCAATCATCACCAGTGCCTATGTGAGTGTTCGAAATGTGCATGTTGCTCGAGAAACCCATTTTTATTCCATCGGTGTTTGGACTATCTCCAGGAGCTATTATAATAACTTTAGTAATGTTGAAGTTATGGACGGAGAAGAAATTGAAATGTCCCATTTTGCTGTTGAGTGATGTTATCCCTTTGATACTTGAGTCGTTAACAAATGCAAACCCCATCGTCTGTCAACAAAAGCTAAGTGTGTCAAAGACTCTAGTTGACTAAAGAGTTACATTCACTATATTTTTTTGGCCAAGAGGTTTAGAACTTCATTGGCTCCTAATTTCAAGGGCGGGATCAGACTAAGTAAGATATTCAGTTCTAGCAAGCCAGTCCCTCCCAGTGTAGATTATATACTCAGTTACATAACAAAAAATTTATGAGTCGTACCATAGCTAGTTTAGGACAGTTGGCGTTCTTATGGCAGTCATTGAGTGGCCAAGAGTGTTTTCCTTGACCATCGAGTGTTCCTTTGCCGGAGATAGAGAGATTATCGATATATCGAAAGTTGATCCACGTGTCTTGTTTAATGTCATTAGGGTTCTTAGGAGCTAATAAGGTTCCATCGATGACGAATTCAATGTTACGTTTACATGGTCCCTTGAACTCTACACCGCCGAGATAGAATGTTCCTTTTGGCACATAGATTTTACTATTTCCACTTCTGCTTGAGCATGCACTTTTCCACACATTTTTAAACACCTATTATATAATAAAAGTTTAACAACTAAATAAGTGATAAATAGCAAACAATATGTCAGCATATGCCGTATCATAATCAATTGATAAATGAATAGAATGGTCAAGTTCCTTGTATATATATTTCGATTTGGTTTTATCTAACTTTTGCAACATGAGACTATATCCTTCTAGATGTTTTGAACGTCTTTGGTTGTTTAATAACTTTTGGCTAGATTATTAACTAGGTGTGTATATATACACATCTAATTATTTTGTGTTGTTCCTAATCAAAGATAATTACTATTGAATTGAGTTCTATATTGAAGCTGAGATAATAGATGGATAACAAAACTATTAATAAAAGCACATACATTGACATTATCAGTTTTGCCGTCACTCTTAGCACCATAACTTCGGACGTTGAAAACTTTCGGCCCCGTGGGTGGACGACTTGCTACAAAGGCGATCAAGAAAGACAAACATAAAATCTTAAACCCATAAGCAATGCAAGACATCGTCCTATTATGTTTGTGGTATGTATGTGTTGTTTGGTTTACAAAAAAAAAGAGTGATTATTTGTAAGTAGTTTTTGAAGAAACAAATAATGAGAAGTATTGGCCTAGTTTATCTGCTTAAATAGGGTTAATTGTTTCCAGGAACAGTTAATTAGGAGAAACCTATATAAAAAGGAACTTAATATTTGTTAGTAATTATTGGCTAAAAATTTATTTGTTTCTTGTATAATGATTTTGATTGGTTAGTTTTTTTTGTTATGAAGTTTTTTTTCATGTACTTATAAGGTTTCTTCCTTAACAATTTTGATGTATATGTGACACTCAGATTTACCAAGAAATTGTTTACGTAGGTGTATTCATCGTTTTTGTCTTTTTTCGGTTTTCATTCTAGCTTTTCTTTTTTTGGATATTGAAAAATATTGAAATGAAATTCTACTTGTATTAGGTATTTAATTTGAGGATTATTTTTATAATTCATTTTTGAGTTCTAAAATAAACTTTTTATTGTTTACTGATCAGTTTTCCATAACTAATATTTCAGCATAATACAAGTGATCTCTTTAAATTATTTCTGTGAAGCATTTGAATAGGATCTTTTTGAAATCTACTTTACACGAAAATAATGATACCGAAAGGGATTTTAATAGAAAAAGGGTTTTTTTATAAGAAAGGTTACTAATACTTATTATGTTGCATTTAGAGTTAAGAAAAGCATTTTATGTTGTGCCTTACTGATAACGAAAATTCCATTTTTATTCAATCTAAATAGATTTTTCATTCAACTTTTTCGTATACATTTATATCAAAATTGGCCTGCATATAATGATAACGGGATTCTCTTCAATTTTTTCATCGAGCGTAAAGAGTTTTTCAATCTCGGCGCCGGTTTGCTTTCATAGCACCGACGCCGATCTCGTTTGTAAGTCCTTTTGTTTTTTTTTCTCTTTTCAAACTTCTATGCCTCGACGGTTATAGAGATCTCTACGGATATTTCTTTTGGCGGTAAAAATTTACAAGTGGTTCACGTGATCGAGGACTATGCAATAGTGGTTTATGATCAATCAGACACTTAGCGATGGATTTATATTCGGTGATCTCATTCCGGTGGTATAGGAGTGTTTTCGGATTATGTGGTGTTATTGGTCACGGGTAGACTCTCGTTAATTTTGGGAAAATATCGGTAAAGTCGTGTTATGTTGTTTATGATAGTTTGTGTTTATCTTCTTCTTATTGGACAGTGAATCGTTTAACTTTAATACCCTTCCACCGCCTTTTAGTTTAGTTTAATATTAAGTTTTCTCCTTGTCTTCTGATCTGTTCTTGTAAGGCTAATCTTTTGTGGGGATGCATAGTTCTAGATTTGGACTTTTCCGGAAGAAAATTAGGTGGATAGGAGTTAGATTCTTGTCCTTTGATTCTTAGTTTCTTGGATTTTCGCATTGCTGAAGTTAATTCTAATTAGCTTCTTCTATCCTTCGTTTCGTATCTGTTTATAGAGTTTTTTCAGCGACTTTTCTCCGACTTCTCTAACCTTTTGGGAGTTTCTACTTTGAACTTTGGTACCTTCCACGTTTGGTTTTTTGTATTGGATATTACTTTTGATTCCAGAGATATGTATATTATCCGCTGACTTATGTCTCCGGAGAGATCATGTTCTCTGCCGGCTTTTGTTCATGTTTATTGATGTAAGTATGGGTTGGTCTGTTATTCCATTTGGGTTTGGTTTTGTTTTTGTATTGGGTTTGTTGGTTGTAAAACTATTATTATTTGACTTTTTAATATTATCAGATGACAAAAAAAATAATAACATTAAAATATTAATAAAAAAGTAAAGAAACATAAAAATTGTTATAGTATACGAATGAAGTGTTGATCTAATAGTAAAAGTCTCTCTACTAAAAGAAGAAATCACATGTTCGAACTGTGTTAGGAGGAAATGGTTCGCTAAAAACGAATATTTTATCTAGTATAACCTTATCATGTGGAATTAGAGGCTCAAGAATTGTGAACTTTCTGATTATCGCAAGGAAAAAAAAACGAAAAATTGTTATAGGATGGTTTCACGTGATGTGATGTATTCTAGATTCCATCAAAGAAGGCGTGCTTTGACCCAATAAACAAATACTCGTATATAATATGATTATATTATATTATATTATATAATTTATATAGAAATAATTTTTTGATAACAACAAAGTCCATTTATTATTTGGTCCGTCAAGGCTGCTTGAATTCTAACGGTCAAACCAGTTTCACCCATACAAGAATCGCGTCAAAGACCATATATTTAATTTTATTAAAAAAATTACGATAATACGTTAACTTTTTTTTATAACTCAACTGATCCCATGTCAAAATCTAAGGATAATTCGCTTTTCGGATTTGCATATAGACCAAAAACAATAATTCATATCCGTGTGAAGTATCTAGAAACAATTATGCAGTAATTGCTTTAGGCAGTGTTAGTGTTTGAACTCACATATTATTTACCATACAAATATGTTTTTACCGTTGGAGTACGACGTTCCGGATAATATTTTAATTGACCATAAATAGTTCTTTTCTTTGCTCAGAAACGATAAGTCTTACCTTTTTAATCGTAAAAAGTTGTAAACATATAGAAAACAAAAACATCTATCAAAGTTTTTCTGTGAATTATCAATGAAAAATTTTGTTGGTAGGGAAATGATTTTCACGTGTAAAGAAACAATTGCATATTACAATAAGTATCCTTAGTTTCTTTTTTTTTTTGGATAAGTATTCTAAGTTTCATTTAACCCTACTTACAAAGCTCTAGATAAAGATTTTATAATGCAACTAACTGAGTCAAATTGTTTTATTAAGTGGAAAATTTGCGCCACATAAATATAAAGTCATTATTCATGAAAGCCGATGATCGTAACTCCATACGTAAGCATTTTCTAGAATTTTTTTGAATAATCATTCGACCTAAATAATAACTATCTATATTATTTTAAAATTATATGCCGTAGCAATAAAAATGTTGTTTGTAAGGAATCACCACAACAAATGTTTCTAAAAATATAATTAAAAATCAGTCTTGCTACATACATATAATTTATTTCATTGGCGCTTGTATGTATGTATATTCCCTTATATTTATCAACACATATAAATACAACAAGCGAGGCATTTTAAGATTCAAAGGCAGAATACTCAAGAGAGCAAAACCAAAAGATAACTAATCGGTTTTTTAAGTTTCTTGTCTACAAACATTAGAAGTATGTCTAGAGTGAGATCTGAGCCGATGAAGGTTGTCTTCATCAACACACAGTACGTTCAGACAGATGCCAGGAGCTTCAAGACGGTTGTTCAAGAACTCACCGGTAAAAACGCCATCGTCGCCGACGGTTCTTTTGAATTCTCCGGTGAAAAAGATTCATCAAGAGAGTTTTTCGGCGGCCGAGGAGAAGCAGAGACGACGGAGTTCGATAGATTTTTCAGGGAGATGCCTCCGGATGGAGAATTGTATAATCTATGGTCAGAAACTTGACTAGTGAAAATTTTTGTTTTTTATTTCGTATTTTTTTACAATTTGGTTTGTTTTTTCTCGTGATTGTTACGGCCCATTGGACTTTTTCTAGTATCTCAAAGCCCTAATTTACTGAATTAAGAGGCCTATGTACGTGAAACATGAGTTATCTTTTAGTATTCCCTAGAATTTGTTTTCCTTTTGTTTATTTGTGTTAATGTATATAAGAAATCTATTTGCTGTTTAAAAAAAAAAAAATAGTATTGTGATTACCAATAAAACTATTTTATGCATAATGTTACATGGACGTTTTTCAACTTCACATTCCTTTAATTGTTTATTTTGTTTATTTAATTGATAAAACAATACTATTCCAGCTGCGTTGAGAGATGTTGACTCGCCAAATACGAATATTTTACATAGTTTAATTCAGTTTTGAGGAGATTAGAAACCCACAAACCATGAACCTCCTGATCATAAAAATACGGGTTTAATATTAATTACGATAACTTAGTGTCGGATGTGTTAGTTTTTTTGTTTCTTTCCGCGTATAAGTAGAAAATTTAATTTTTTTAGAGCTATGGTTTGGGAGAGTTAGCGATGGAAGTATTGGGGTATGCTAAAGGGAGTAAAAGAATAGTTAGTTAGTAGTTGAAGGAAAAGGACGACAAAAATGAAGATTCACATGCTTTGGTCTCTTTGTTATTATTAATTGAGAAGAGAACATGTACATTGAAGTGAAAGTTGTGGTTGTATGTATATCTTTGGGTTTTAGGGATCTTTATTCTTAGGGTTCATCCTCACATGCCTTTGTCTTTGAGTTTTTGTATATCAAGTACACTTCACTTTTTTTCTCTAAATGTATATTTTTTATAGTCCCGTTTCTGATTTTTGATCAACCCATGTTAGTTTGCATCCTGTTGTGTTTATGTTTGAAAAGGAAAAACTAATAAATTTGAAAATCTATTAGGATATATACTTACATTATTCTTTATGTTTCTGAAAATTAGAATTTTTATATTTTTTCACACGAATTAAGATCATACAACAATGTTTAGTAGTTAAAGAGGCTACTCTAACAACACCGACCATTATTTTCAAACTTTTTACTGGAAACTCTTCTAATGACCAAGTAGAAAATCCCTTTGAAACGATGAAGAGAGATGTATTTACATACGAAAACTCTCATCAAAGGAGTAGAGGAGGCAGGTTTATTAAGTCATTACAAAAAGCTCGTGATTCATAATGGACTACAATAGTGGGAAAAAGAAGGCGTGACCGTGGAGGACATGCTTCTGGTCGTGGTTCTCTTTAGTAGTGTCTCACCGTATGTGGTTCATTCCTATTTCATGATTATCTAGCCATCTACTATTAACTCTCTGACGAGTTCAAAATTTGACTATCTCTTTCTGTTAGTTTTTTTTTATTCCCTTTGATTACAAAACTCTATGTTTTTGTAACAAAGTTTTGATTTTAAATAGAATACATTTATCAAAAAAAAATATTACTTTTCAAAATAAATCAACTAATAGTGTTCATTTAATTTAAATATTTTCACTTTATGTTTCTTAAAGGTTTTACCATTTATTACTATTAACTAGATGAATACCCGCACATACGTGCGGGTTTTGATTTGTTAGATAGAATCTTCAAAATTATTAGCTATAGTTTTTTTTGAAAAACTTAAACTATCACTAATACATTTAATTGAATTCTTCATCATTAAGACAAAAATAAAGATACATTCTCTTAAAATTAAAATATAAAATTTATTTACCGATAATCAAATACATTTTTAGATTACGGCTCGACTCTAAAAGAATACTCTAAAAGAATATATTTTATTATCTATTGATTATCAAATATCATGAAATATGCTTATATAAACAAATTGTTTTTCTTTTATTTGAATTCATTTTCGTCCTAGCTAGATTTATAACTTATTAAACAAAAAAGAATGATATATAGATAACAATGAAAATATGAA
>OVAN01014473.1:0-12016 GCA_900406275.1 Anastatica hierochuntica | reverse complement strand
GTTACGAGTTTTTGCGCCTAAGTTCTAGGTAATCGTCACCAACAGATCTTGTGGCCACGGCTTAAAAACCGGTTGCGCACGATCCGATCTCGGAATTCGAATAAGACCCTTAACTTCTTTGTTAACTGTGTCTGTCGAATCGCTCTCAGTTTAAGCTTTCTGCATACTTCGATCCGTTTTCCTTTTTACTTTGTATTCGCTTACGTTTATCAACCTTACGAATCCTGTTTCTCGTCCATCGTTAATCTATACCGTTTCGCAATCTATTTTTTATTTCGTATTTCGTTATCTAACTCTCTTACGATTTCTGTTTTATTATCTTCGCAACTTAGCTTTTCGTATTTTACTCAATAACTCGCTAATTCGCTGTCTCGATCTGTTGATCTTTGGCTAACAGAGTCCATGAACCACATAACATTGACAGTGAGAATTTCGGTTCCCACACGTAACGGAAACATTGTCCCTCTTTCGGAAATGAAAATCATCAGAGGATTACCAATTCCAAACCTCTTGCCATCTAATCGATCTCCTCTCGACCAAATGTCGAAACTTCGCGTCTAGCGGACCATAGGCAATCCCTTCGTAAAGTTTAGTCGCTCAACGCGAGAATATCGAAATCAACGTCCAAGATCTACGGGAAATCTCGATAAACAAGTTTTGGAGCGATAAGAAGTAACCGTAAATGACGGATAACCACGTCGCTTCGGAAATACGAGCAATACAAACAACGACAACTCTAGTTCTTTTTGCCAAACATACAACTAGACTCGTGCCAAGTCTAGTCGCCAAACGAGCGACTAGACTCTCGTAAAGTCTAGTCGCCCAACGGGGGACTAGACTCTTGACAAGTCTAGTCGCCTGTTGGGCGACTAGACCCTCGTAAGGTCTAGTCTCTCGGATGACTAAACACGGATAAGGTCTTGTCACCCGGACGACTAGACACGGATAACTTCTAGTCGCCCATGGTTGACTAGACCACGTTCTCTCGATCATCTTCTCCTTCGATTCTCGGTTCGATTGTCTCTTGTTTCGTCTCGATTAGAGTTTCCGTTAAAGTTTCGCGGCAATAATCGTAAAACTTGTTCTTTTTGTAAAAACTTCGTATCGATCATATAAAACGACAACGGTTAACTCGAACACCAACATTGTCTTAACTATACGATCGATCTTATCATTTCGCGAAACCATCATTGCGTAATCGTGCGAAGGACGATTTCTCCGATATAAATCGTAAAAATCACTTAGTCGCAAAGCGGCCAAGGAAGGCCCAAAATGCGATAAAAGTCCATTTACGATTCCGAAATGAGAATCGGCCCAACCGCATCAATGATTTACCCGAGTTCCGCGAGAGATAAAAGGAAAACATGATAAAGTTAAAGTTTGAAGATATATATGGAAAATCGTAAAGATAAGGAATATTCTCGAGAAAAGGAATATTTCCACGGAAGGATATGCTCAAATCTAGGGCGAAAAGGAAACGAGATCAACTTACGAAGCCATATAAAAGAGGGGCTAAGGAGAAGAACGCGGGGACACAAAAAAACTTCTTCACAATTATTTCTTACAGCTTTTAAGTTTATTTTCATTTTTTAGCGAGCTACGTCTCAACTAGGTTTACAAGTCTTACGTTGTTAGAACTAGGATACTCGTCGGCAGCTCTCGCAGCCACGGCTTATCACCTGTTGTAACGCTCAATGCAGATTCGGAATTAGATCTCTAGTGCTCTATCTTTATTTTCGATTCTATTTTACTTTGATTTTGTCATCTGTTATTTCATACTTTGATCTGTCGTTGTTTTCTTTAGCAGAAATCTGGGACCTTAAGGAAAGTTAGGGTTTCGTGGCTTTCCTTCGATTACGAAAATCGACAGTGCGAATTTCTATCCCACAGTTTGGCGCTAGAAGGAGGATACTTATTCGCTCAGGGTACGGATCAATCTAACTAGCAGCTGCAAAATGCTAAATCAAATATGACTACAGGCGACCAGAACAATCAACCAGCTCGTGACGGCGACAGTGCCAATAAAGACGCTGAAAACACTCCGGTGACGAACAACACCGCGGTCAACGCTGACGCAAACACCGCGACATTCGAAGAGATCAAAAAGATGTTCTCGACTCTCGAAAAGAAGTCGACTGAACAAGACAAACTTACTAGCTCTCTCGCTAAACAGGTTGAAACCCTAACCGCTAGGACTAGAACTATTCTTCCGCGAGGAGCTACCAGACTCCGCGGAAGGAGACTCGACTTCATCACTCCGCGTGGCTTACTCCAGAATGCACAAGAAAATCCATTGGGACAAATACCCTATGTAATCACCCCTGTCGCGACACGGAATAACGTGGAAGACCCTCCAAATCCTGAGCGGAAGGATTCTCAGCTTAGCGAACCCATGACAGAAGAAGAGGAAAATATCTTCTGGGTAGAGCAAGAGAAATAAGCCTAGGAGCAGGCTAGAGCCATTCGAAGGACACGCCAACCATCTCAAAAAAAGACCAGCGACGATCTCGACGAGATTCGCGATCTCCACGACTACATCGCAAAAACAGTTGCAGAGGTCAAAGCGGTAAAGTCGCAGATCCATCAGGAGACCAGTACCGCGTCAGAGATCGACAGGCTCCTCGAAGAGGCTCGAAAAACTCCATTCACTACTCGCATAACCAACACCCGAGTCTCGAATCCCGGGAAAGTGAAAATCCTAATGTACGACAGAACCCTTTGGTCCAAAATCTCACCTACAGACTTTCCAGATCGCAATGGCGAGATCCAAACTCAAGGAAGGCGAGAAAGATGTTGGCTTCTGTCACCTTTTCGTTGAACATCTCCAAGGAGCTGCCTTATAATGGTTCTCCCGTCTAAAACGAAACTCCATTGGAAGATTTCGTCAACTCTCCTCGGAGTTTCTCAAACAATAATCCATGTTTATGGACAGAGAAACTTCCGACGTTGACTATGCAGCTTGTCTCAAAGAGAAGAAGAATCTCTCCGAGATTTCATGAACAGGTTCAAGATAATAATGTCGAGAGTCAGTAGGATCAGTGACAAGGTGGCGGTAGACGTGCTCAGAAAAACCCTCTAGTACAAGTTGAAGGTTAAGAAGTGGATAACTGTCGAAAAACCACGTACTATTCAGGATGCGCTTCATAAGGATACTGACTTCATCATCATCGAAGAAGAGATGAAAGTTCTATCGCAAAAACACAAACCCGCTAAGGCATCCTCGAAAGACTTAACCTCTGAACAGAAAGCGAAAAAGAAGATCCCTCATAACAACAAGTATGTCCACCACGAGGAAGAAGACGTTCGGGGGGCGCACAACTGCGCTGTCAATTCTCCGTCTGATCAAGGTAGGACGTTTGGCAACACCTGGATGCGGAAACATCGTACGACGAGAACACTTTCTGCGAGTTTCACCAAACAAAAGGTCACTCCACTGTGAACTGCAAGGTTCTCGGAGCAAGGTTAACGACGAAACTACTCTTGGGGGAAATCTCAGACATAACTAGCGTAAAAGATCTCATACGCGATACGCATCCCCCACTTAGGTCCGAGAAAGCACCCCAAGGAGACGCCATGTCTCAAGGAACTCAAACGGATGGAAAACGCGGAAGAAGGCCTGACGACAAAGGCAATGACTCCAATCGCCGCAGAGTAAATATGATCATCGGAGGGTCGCAATACTTTCGCGACACCGTCTCATCGGTAAAAGCATATCATCGAAAGGCTGAGTCAAGTGCAAACTGGCCCTACGCCACTCAACACCACAAGCGACACCACAAATGACGCCATCACTTTCGAGGAATACGAAACTGTCAGAATCGACAAACCCCATAACAATCCTCTTGTGATCGACCTCTACATAAAAGATCTCGAAGTCGCCAGGGTCCTCATTAACACAGGAAGTACCATCAATATCATCTTCCGCGATAGCCTCAATAGGATGAACATCGACTTATCCGAGGTTACACCCGTACCAGAACCACTCACATATTTCTCAGGAAAAACTTCCATGACTCTCGGATCGATCAAACTTCTGGTGATGGCCAAGGAGATAACGACATTTGTCGATTTTGCGATCGTCGACCATCCTGTCATCTATAACGTGATCATGGGAACACCATGGATAAACTCCGTGAAGGCAGTCCCATCGACCTACCACCTGGGTATTAAATTCCCAATTTCCTACGGAATCGCCACAATCTGGGGATGCCAAAAACAGTAACGACTCTGCTTCCTAGCCAAGCATAAGCTAAGACAAGTCGCAATGCTGCCCTTGGTTGAACCCAAACGAATGAAGACAACTCGACCGTCAGCCATAAACAATTTGGAAAAAGACGCGCCAAAATCGTCAATTCAAGAAACGGCTCAGCCCGAAGGAAACAAGCAAGCTTCCGAGCCCAATAGTCTCGACAAAACAACGCCCTCGACACCAGAGGGAATCATTGACCCAATTATAGTCATAAAGACTAAAACGGCCGACACAACTCTGCCAAACGAGTAATCACTTACGACAACAAACTGAACTACGAGACGGCTTGATCCTCGAAAGAGGTACGTAGACAGCTCTTCGCGAGAGGAGTTCAACTGTCCCCCTCTCTAAAAAAGGGGGAAGTGGGTGTACATCTACTCGTATTCTCCAACACTTTGTACTCGACACTTCTCAATCCGATTTCGGCAATAAATTTTTGCTTTTCTATTTTTTCGTATAACACAAAAAAGGAAATCATACGAGAAAACCTTTCTTAACGAATTTTGACCATAACATGTTCATCGACTCATTCTACCACAGAACAGAAAAACTTTTAGAAAAAGCGAAACGTCCGACTAGGATAATAGCGCGCTATGAAAGAAATCTGAAATTTTGGTCAGTACTTCCAGACGACTTAGAAATTGTCTTTGGAGAGATGCTTGGTACCCGATTGATGCAAGTCATATAAGACGAGAACTTATCGCATACTTCAATATCAAGACGGAACCAGGTCAAAACCGAAACGGGAAATGTAAGCCGGAGTTGGTCACTGCAAGCCCTAAAACCGTGAGTAAACCTAGGTCTTGCTCTAAACCCAACACACCGGTCTCAAACATCTCAAGACATAGTATCTAACCGATAAGAGATCCCAAAATTTGTCTCTTCATCCATATTCGTGTTTATAAAAATCCGAAAGACTAAGTCTCTCAAAAACTCGCACCTGAAACAAACAACAAATATAGCGATCCTTTAAGAAATGGATATGAGATGACAACTCATAATCAGTCTCCACTTACGCAGCAATACTCATACGTTATCAAATCGAAATAAAAAACACCCTTTATTAACATTAAAACCACAAGATGACGGGGTTTCAAAGCCACTAACGGCCAACCCTGATAGATATAAAGTGGCCACACTTGGCCAAAATACTACTTAAAACAGGGAACACGCTCCCTCTACTTACAAACTTTTCTTGTTCACGAATCATATTTGAAATAGTAAGAGATCTAAAAGTTGCCTGCGCTAAACGGTTCCGGGTTTTGGTCCACCGTGTCCTCTTAGCAACGAGCGGTGTCCGTAACTTCCTCCAAATCGGGAGAAACGGGAATCGGGGCCCAATGACCCCAAACTTCCTCTTTGATTGAAGGGATCGAAGACCCAACATCCTTGCACTTCTCAAAGTCGTAGGAGTAGTTGGAAAGCTGGGTGCGCCACAAAGCACCATCCGAACGACGACATTCGCGGTACTCTCTGAAGGAATGCTGAGCGCACTTGTACTAGTCGAAGTCTGTCGCAAATAGAACTGAACGGTCAGCCACAAAACGAGACGACCTCATGTTTTTCGTGCCTATACATACGGCGAACCAACGACACTTGATTCCGCGTCAACTCCTTCTCGCGAAGAGAAGCCGCTTCGACCTCCTTTTTCAGGCGGGAGTTCTTTTCTTCGAGTCTCTCGGCCTTGAACCGAGCTGTCTACATCTCCAAGTTGCTCGCCCTAAGGGCCTTGTCCATCACGTGGAGACCCTGCAAAAAAGGAATCCTTTAAAAGGTTAGGAGTGATGTCACTCGAATGATAAGAATCATATCGTATGTATGAAAACTAATCCCATGCACAAATGCGAGGCCTCCGCGTATTGCCTCGACCTAACAAATCCCGCATCCACCGCATGTTGATGCGTCGCGGCAAAGAAGAAAGAAAAACGTCAAAGTGTGACCCTTCTCCGAAAAGCGGCATCGAAGGTTGACTGGGACCGCTTCCGTCTCCGCCGAGGAGATCGTGGAACCACGCCCCCTCGGATGGCCCCCTCCTATCCTCGGTAACGCCGCCCCCGTTAGCGGATGCGCACTCGTTCCGGGGAGACCTCTCCCTCTCCAAGTCGGAAGGCATCTCGTACGAAGTGAAGCCATTCATGGTCGGTTCTAGCTCCTCTTCCGAGATCGCGTCGAGCTGAGTCTGATTCTTGTGATACATAACCGCGTTGCGAACTCGCTGCGGAGAAAAGTAACCCCAATAGAACGGACGACCTCAGAGAAGGTCCCTAACAATGTAAGTATCTTCCGGATGCGAGGGAAGGGGATCCAAAACTGCAAAACAAAAGAATTATAAAATATCGGCAAACGAAAAGAAAACTGTAAGAGTATCAAAACCGAAACCTGATGGACCCCATTTACGCCTAAAAGAAGAAATGTATTCGCCCTAGACAGAGGAACTATCTAAACGAATGAAGAAGTATTGCTTGCTCCAATTGTGGAAATTGGACGTAAACGATCAGATCACCGACATATGGTTCCTCAGCTTGAGGCAATACCGAAGCGGCAGACTCGTGGCCATCGGAGATAAAAACGCCACTAGATAGTGGACCCTTAGATCCATTCCTCGTTCGTAACCCAAGACCAAGAGTCCGACAAGGTGCTGGAGAGCGGTTGGCGAGAGTTGACCGATTTATAAATCATAGTGGTCCAAAACTGGACAATGATCCCCGGAACGGGAACCATAGTCGACAAAACAACAAATGCGCCTCGTAGCACGTAAAGAAACCACGAGGCGGAAAATCAGCATCCTCGCCGACCTTCGGCATTCGAAACTCCACATCCTCTGGAACTCGGTAGAAATACCAGATGACGGCAAGGAATGATTCTCCATATCTGCCCAGACTATTGGCGTCCTTTTTGAAGGTCAGTACCGGTGGACACCATGAGTCAGACAGTGGAGCTCCGGTACCACACGTAACGCGCCAGTATTCCCTCGCTTCCTTGGGGTCGGCCGAGTGTGGCAGGAATTTATATTTTGGTACAACGTCACCTTCCCAAACTCGTAGGCTTTCGGGGTCAAAAATCAACAGTAAAGCATTTGCGGAAACTCGAGCATTCGAAGAAATAACACAAAAGAGGAGAGAAATATGGAAAGGATAAGGAGTTTGTTTTTACCTTAAGGAATTTTTCTTGTGAAAATGAGCAAGAGGAAGATTTGGAAAGTTACTCCTCTTATTTATAGAAAAGGAAATTTACTATTCATCCTCAGATTCATTAGCCATCAATTCCGTCTGACTTACCAAACATGCTTTAAAGTTCGCAAGAACATTCCAATTATTCTTTGCNGGGAGGGGGGGGGGGGGGGGTTAATTGTTTAGGTTGTTGGGGTCAAAAACGACAACATTGAAATCGACAACCAAGATTCTCGAATAAATCCCGAGAGGTATTAGTAAACGAGTTCCAGAGCGATAAGAAGTCACCATAAATGATGGATAACCGCGTTGCTTTGAAAAAACGAGCAATACGAACAAAGGCAAGTTTAGCCGCCCGTTGGGTGTCCAGACTCACAGTCCAGGCGCCCAATAGGCGCCTAGACCCATGGTCTCGGTGCCCAATAGGCGCCCAAACCCATGTCCTAGGCACCCAATAGGCGCCCAGACCCACGGCCTAGGCGCCCAATGGGCGCCCAGCCCAGAACCACGGTCTAGGCGCCCAATGGACGCCCACAACCATAGCCTAGGCGCCCAATGGGCGCCCACACTGATGTGTCAGTATTTTAGTAGGTTTTTAGTACGGTTTTCATTCTAGATCTATGGTTTTTAATATGTATTCGGATTGTTTTGGCGCGATTCTGTTTTCTTTGTTGTTTTTACAAGATCTGAGCTTGAATGAGCAAAAAAGAAGCATTTTGGATGGATTTCAAGCCTCGAAAGAAGTGTTTGTGCAAAGCTGGAAAATACCCAGCATTTTGGACACAGATCGACCGATCCAGACATGGATCAATCGATCCCTTTCCCGATTTGCGGACCGATTTTATTAAGAACCAGACCGAACTTATTTCAAACCGGATTTCACCTAAAATAACTAGACTCGACTTTTTCCTTTCATAATGCAGTGTTTGAGATTTTCAGAGCATAGAGATTGAGTTTGTATCCTAGGGAGACGACGCCTCTTTGTTCTTAGATCGAGAAATCTTCAGAACCCTCTTTTTACTCTTATTTATGCATAATACAATCATGTCTCTCAATTTGATATGTGTTTTTGCTTTATCTATGAGTGAGTAGTTTGTTCGTTGGGTTTAAGGTTCTCACAAAGGGGATTCATGGTTTGTTGATATATTATTGCATGATTAGGGATATTATCTAATGGAACTTCATCTATGGTTAATCGGAATGCATGAAACTGAATTGATCACTTAGTTTTTGATCTTAGGCTGTTTAACTTGTGGAAGGTGAATGTTTAAATGCCTGAAAGAATTATAGATGAACAATTCTTCTTAAGCCAACAAAAGTTGATGTTTAAGTGAATCGTGAACCTATCAAATCTGTTAGTAATGCATAACTAGGAACCTAGAGTCAACAGAAGTTAGTCTTGAGGTTTCTAGTGCATAGGGCACTGATACTACGAAAGTAGATCAGTTGTAGATTAGAATTTGAGTTCAAGACGGTTTTTAATCTATTCCCTAATCTGTAGTTTAAGTCAACAATGAAATGTTTCCCTGAGAATACCTGATGCCCAACACTCCTTTGAATTGCTTACAATCTCGTTGCTTGCTGTGTTTTCTGTGCTCTCTGATTTTCGATTTTGCATAATCTCTAAAAGACATCTTCTTAGCCTTAGCCCGCTGTTTGCTTTTAAATCTTCGTGCTACCTTTGAACTCTCTGGATTTGATCTTGAACCACTACAACGTACATCTGTGCGCTTGCAGTGTTATCTCGGGTGAAACCCTGAGCTATCAAGTTTTCTGGCTCTGTTGCCGGGGACCAATATGGAGTCTTAGAACTTAGGATCATTTTGTGCCTAAGGCATTTTCTTTATTTTTTTAATCTTTTCTTTTTCTTCTTTGTTTTTGTGCTTTCAGGTGCATGAACAGGCCTCACACTAGAAGCCAAGGGACACCGAATCTAACTGAGTTCGAGCTTGAATCTTCGCGTCTAGAGAGACAGAAGAAGAGAGAGAAGTTATTGGAGGTTATTGAAGAATTTGAGTTTACTCAAATCATGGGTGACAACTTGGGAGATACAATTCAAGTTCATCACAATTCTTTCTTTCCCACAGCTCTTCCAGGAGCCAATCCACCTGCTGGTGGAGGTGCTAATGCTGGTGCTCAGCAAGATGGCCAGCAGAATGTTGTAGCTGAGGGGCAGCAACGCGGAAATCAACCTCAACAGAGGATGACTCTGGCACAACATGACACTCCGTTGGCCTTTTATGCGAATCGTGCTGGGATTCGTCTGCCTCCCATTGAGAGAAGAGACTTTGAGATCAAGACTGGTCTCATTAACTTGGTGCAGCAGAACCAATATCATGGGTTGCCATCACAGAACCCAATGCACCATCTGGATAGATTTGAAGCCATCTGCAATACTATTCAACACAACAGAGTACCTGCTGATGCTCTGAAATGTAGGTTGTTCACTTTCTCTCTGAATGGCAACACTACAAAATAGTACAATAGCTTGGAACCTGATTCTCTTAGGACATGGGATGTGATCAAGGCTGCATTTCTGGGATATTTCTTTACTAAATCGCGGTCTATGTCTGTGAGGAACAAGATTGCAGGATTTCGCTAATTGAATGCTGAGAGTTTTCATGCAGCTTGGGAGAGATTCAGAGAGTATCTGAATGATTGTCCTCATCATGGGTTCACAGATTGGAATCTCCTCAAAAATTTTTACATCGAGTTGAGGAGAAATATCAGAATGCTATAGACACTGCTAGCAATGGCGATTTCAGGACCAAGACTGTGCAGCAAGCTTATCATTTTGTGAATAACATGGCGAATAGTCAGGCTAATCGCAGATCAGACTATGAGCATGGTAAAGGAGTTGTGTCATCTGATGCAAGGAGAATTGATGATCTGTTGTCAAAGCTCGATGAGCTAATGAGGAGAGATCAGCAAAGTGTGAACTATGTTGGTGAGCAGAATGAAGCACCTGTGCTTCAAGAGCAGAAAATGGGGAAGATGTACCACGATTACATGTCTGAGGAGTTGGCATATGTGAATTACATTGGTGGTTAGGGAAACTTCAGTAATAGAGGTTTCAATTAGCAGAATCAGTTCCAGAACAAGCCGTACAATCAGAATAAGAGTGTCTTCAACTCTGGATGTTCAGAACAAGAACACTGGCTTTGGGAACAACGTCTATCAGCAGAAGCAGTTTGGTTCAAGAGGATTCAAGAACAACTATCAGTCGGGGTATCTGAATAAAAACCAAGGACTTCCTTCTGCATCTTCTGAAGATAGCGATCTGAAACAAATGATCCACCAAGTGCTAGAAAATCAGACTAAGTCTGCTGCGGAGATCAATCAGAAAATCAATGGCGTGTACAATGACCTCAATGGGAAGTTTGAGGCCTTGAGTGTTTGAATGAAGATGCTGGAAACACAAATTGCACAGATTTCTACGAGCAATAGAGCTTCTCCACGTGTTATTCCAGGCAAACCAGAGAAGAATCCGAAGGAATTTTGCAATGCTATCACGCTTCAGAGCAAAACAACGACTGAAAGTTCGTCTGGGACAGAGATCGGTCGATCCCTGCCCCCTGATCGTTCAATCCATGTCCTAGAAGCCTATATTAATTTGCGAGACTTTGCGATTGATCAATCTCCTGAAGCGTTCGATCGATATGGAAAACAAGACAAGGATCGATCGATCGGTGTCTCCAGATCGGTCGATCCCTACCCTGTCGGGGATATCGAATTCTCGTGATGAAACGAAGGCACAAGAGATTGAGGATGAGTATGTACCACCCTCACCTTATGTTCCCAAGCCTACATATCCTTCCAGACCTCGTCAAAACATCAAGGAACGCGAGTACGAGAAGCTGAAGAATCTAGTCGGTGAATTACATGTGCGTTTTCCTTTCATTGAGGCAGTCAAGATGGTACCATCTCTTAAGAGGTACATGAAAGAGATTCTCGCAGATCGCATGACCCTGGAACAAGGTGTATCGGTTCTTACTGCGGAGTGTAGCGCAGTTCTTTAGAACATCACACCGGAGAAACACGAAGATCCAGGTCCTTTTGTTCTACCTTGCAGAATTGGATCTCTTACCTTCGAGAGATGTTTGTGTGATTTGGACTCTGAAGTTAGCTTGATGCCGCTGTTTGTCTCGCAGAGGCTCAATATGGTGAGCTATAAGGCCACGAAGATGTCTTTGACACTAGCAGATCGATCAGTTCACAAGCCAATAGGTATTCTTGATAACATTCCTGTTGGTGTTGGTAAAGGCTATGTATACACTGATTTCGAAGTCTTGGAACTTGATGAAGAACCCAAGGATCCTATCATCCTAGGTAGACCATTCTTATCTAATGCTAGAGCTATGATTGATGTTCAGAATGGTCAGATTGATCTGCAACTGGGTAAACTAGATGTGCATTTCNAGAAGTCAACAAAGAAGCCTACCATAGATGGGAAAACATTTTGGGTTGACACAATGACTGAGGTGATTGAGGAGGCTGTGGAAGAACCTTATACTGAGGAATTTTTCCAAATTGCCTTGTCACAAGTTGGCAAAGAGGATGGTCTATTGAGTAAAGACACAGTGGAGATAGCTGAAAA
>OVAN01014472.1:0-12016 GCA_900406275.1 Anastatica hierochuntica | reverse complement strand
ACTTGAATCATAATCAATACACAGAAGATTTCCAGTCTCTGTTCTCTTTACACTCAACCGCCGTTGAAAGCCACCGTAAGCCGGCCAACCTTTAAACCATTTTGTTTCTTCTCCTCATCTTTAAAACCTTTAACCTCCGTCTTTTTAACCACCTCTTCAAACCCGACGCGCCGTCCACAGTTACAACTCTTAACTCTACTAACCACTTCACTAGAGGTTCGTTTATAGTAGCCGAACCACTTGGCTTGCATATAACCGTTCCTTCTCCAAGGTGGAACCATAATTTTTGCTCGCTTCATCGACCGTCTTATCTCATAGCACATAATCCTCACAAGTTGTTTCAACTCATCTGGTGTCCCTACAAAGACATGTGGTAGTTGAGCTAAGAGAGAAAGGTATCTTGTTGTAGGCCGAGCAATCTCGAATTCTCCGGCAAGGTTTGTTTCGACGATAAGACGGTTTTTATCTCCATCATTAACATCAATGTACTCGTACTTCCCGGCTGTGTTTTTACCAAATCTTTCCCACCGGGACTTGCATAGACCTACAAATATATACATTCGTCTTTTTCACTTTAGACTATACATTCATTTAGCCATTATTGTATTATAAATATACTTACAAAAAATAAAACGTTACAACACATGAGATACAAACTATATAGTATTGATTGTTCTTAAAGCATCAAGATTGCATCAATATTGCACTCAATTTTAGTTATTAGAGTACTGCGTTACTACATTAATTCTTATCTTTGTCCTAAAGTGTTTAGTTCTACGTGTCAGGGTTTGCTATGACGTGTATGTGAAAGTGCTTACATTAGCCAATATCTCTATAAGAGATTTGAGCTCAAATAAGTCATCCGCACAATACAAAAAGGAAAAGTACAATTTAATAATCTCAAAATCAAACTTATTTTTCAATCCTTTTCTTATGTTATTACGTCTCTAACCAAATATTTATTTGTAAAGCTTGATTTTGTTTGCAATTTCTCAAAATCAAAACCATTAAGAACAATATATCAAAACATATGACCAAAACTCGGTGGTTTTTGAAAAAAGAGCTTTAAGGTTTTGAAGAATCGATACAAGTACAACAAAGTATCTACCAAAATGGAGTAGAGCAACATAATTTAGACTCAATTGAATAAATCTTAATCCCTCCAAATCAAATACTTACAAATTAATATAATTTCATATAAAGTAACAGAAAATATTATAATTATTACCTGCATCAAAACCTTTATTACGTAGATAAACCATCAAGTGGCGTTTCTCTCCGACGAACTCACTTAAAGTTTCAGCCTCGTCCATTATCCTCCGCCGCTCTCCGCCACCGTCATTTTCAAGGATCCCCCGTAACCTCTCCTTCACATCTTCATAGTCATCATCCTCATCAACGTCGGATTTATCATCACTTTCTTCATCAGGTAAAGCTTTCACTTCCCTATCAATAAATGATTCGACCAGATCAAAAAGATCCGCTGTCTCCTCCGGGAAGTGATCGCTTCCGCTGCTGCTATCACACGGCGGACGTGCACGCGCCGCCGCCACGTCAAACACCGCGGCGATTCTATTGAATCTTCCCGGAATCTCTACCATTTTTATGCCCTCTTTTGTTTGATTCTTTGTTCTCCTTAAAGGTAAAATGTGATGTACTTATATATATAGATGAATATTTTATATATTTTGTGAGATGTGTTCATTGTGTTGACAAAGACTATTGACTTTTTGACGGAGTAAACGACAAAATGTTAAAATATGACAACAGAGTGGTGAAATGATGGTGAAAAAAGGGATTAACGGCGTTTTGTGTAACGGAGAAACTCTAAAAATCCTTTAAAATTAAATTACAGTTTTGGGATGTGTTTGTGTGATTAAATTTTTTGATTCTCAATTGTTACCACCATAGCGTCCATATACATTCACTTAATAAAATAAATCAACTTTGATCAAATCAGTAAAGATAAAAGCATTAATTAATATAGTCAGTAATTAAAAATAATATAGTGAATTGTTCTAGTTTTGAAAAAAGAGGTGCATGGGTTTTATTCTAAAACTCCACTTTAAAAAAAAATTATTATCTTTTCCACTAAACTAATTTACTTTTTCAAATCTGTAATCTACTATTTTTTCTCTTCTATTTACTAAATAAAAGCATTATTTAACGGACGTTAATTTGATTAAACGTCCGTTTGAAAGTTTTATCCTCTAAACTGCTGACGTGGAGTATTAATGAAAGCTCACGCACGGATCATAATAGCGCGTGGACACACGTACTGGAAGCAAGCTAAACTGTGTCTGCCACGTGGCAAACTGTAGTAAATCTTACATGTTGTACTTATTTCACTTACGTAGATTTGGTTCCCGGATTGTGTAATAATATCTACTTCTGATGCGGAAACTAGAAGAAGAGAGAACTCATAATACGTCAAAGTTCAATGAATCTAAAAAGTTGTCTAGGTTCAATGTATCTAAGGTTTCATTTTTTTTTCCCCTCGTTTCTTCTATTTTTAAGGTAGGGTCATGAAAATAGTAGTCGAAAATATTAAATTCTCACCCGTAATGCTTATCGCAATGGCTTTATCCATTTACACGCGATGGCACTAGCCGTAGCAACGATTTTGAGGGCTGTACGCGAAAAAAAAAAATCGCTACAGAAAAATGCATATTTATAAAGAAACTTAATCAAAAATGCATACTTATAAAGAAACTTAACTCTAGATCATCATGTTTCAAGAGAAGCGAACACATGACCAAAAACAATGGAATCAAAGCATAATATCATTAGGCTACTGAAATATATATGTGTCGGAAAACGGA
The DNA here is from genome assembly GCA_900406275.1 of Anastatica hierochuntica. Taxonomy (NCBI): domain Eukaryota; kingdom Viridiplantae; phylum Streptophyta; class Magnoliopsida; order Brassicales; family Brassicaceae; genus Anastatica; species Anastatica hierochuntica. The sequence continues at coordinate 9,194 of OVAN01014472.1, read as the reverse complement.
AAAATTAATAACCTTTCGAAGGACCGCAACCATCGCGTCCCCAACGTCTTCGCGGCGCTGGACACTAGCCTTTGGTTATCATTTACATTTATTAAAAATCTTAGATTGTAAGCTTGGTATATTAATTATTTCGAGATTAACAGAAAAAAATGTTTTTTGGGCCTATATTCGTAAGTAAAATTTGGGCTGATATCAAAAGCCTTAAATGAATTCATAACATCCAAATTTCATCTCTGTGAAGCCAATACTGTTCTCCGACAAACAATACTCCGCCGTATCTTTGTCTTCCTCCTCTTCCTCCAGCGCTACGACCAAGGTAAAACCTATATGGCTTTGATTCCTTATGGATGCTTAAGTTATTTACATCTAAAGTGGTCGTAATTGTATGGAGATTCTGTGTTTTGAATTAAGTGATCTGATTAATCATCAATTTAACTTATACATTGTCTACAATGACATGATGTATATATTTTTACAGTATTGGGAGTAGAATTGTTTATGTATAGATTTTTTTCTTATTTGGAGGTGAGCCCATATATGCATTTTAACTCAAGAAAATTTAGGGACCAAGGCTATTTATCCGGCATGCTTCAGGACCGGCCTTGGTTTGTTCGTATATGATTCTAGATTTGTTGTTAACATAAGCTTCGATTTTTTAGCTTGAGACATGTAAGCATCAGTCGACTTAAGAGACTCTCACCTTATAATTTAGCATTGAATCTTTGATTTGAGAATACATAATCATGTGCCGGAATAATGTGTAATGTTGCTCTTTTTATCATCATTATCTTTGGTTTCTCCATCTTTACCTTTTGATCAAGCTTGGTCGAGTTTTTAAAGTGTTGGATGCTATAGCTAAAGAGGTTCAAGGATATTAAGAGTTTCCACAAAAACTAAAGTTTGCTTTGGTGTTTTAAACCTGAAAATTTTATTGCGGAAAGTATACTTTGATATAGATAGTTGTTCAATTTCACATGCTTTACATTGGACTTTGTTTGCTCTTTAATAGAGGTCTATGCATCGGCTTGGATCAATCTCGCAAGACGGCTGTAAATACTTGAACATGAGCTTTGCTAATTAATCACTAACATATTGCTTAAAAGTGAGTATCTACCCATGAAACATTGCCTCACACTTCTAACCTTTAAGGTACCACCTCATTTTTATGTCGAAACCACATATCTTTTGGTTTGATGAGACGAATGCATCACTTACTAACGTTTTCATCTTCCATGTTTGATGTTTTTTCAGCCAACGGAACTCTTATAAACACCGTATAGATCTTTAACAAATGATCCTAATCTCTCTGTTTTCACCTTATAGTGTTTTGAAAGCGACCTTCATTTGTTAAAGATCTACGTCTCTTTCAAAACACTATAAAATTGAAAACAGAGAGATAAGGATCATACTATTCGGATTATTCTACAAACCGAAAGAAGATATCGATTTCGAGTCTAAGCTTGTTGCTCACACCACCCTGTGAAACAACTCTTAAATCATTGGATTGAACTTGGTATGTTGGTTGAAAGAAAATCTAAAGAATGGTCTGATAGATATACACGTCTTTGCGACAGACATGCGTCCAAGTTGTTACCATTTGTTCGTGCGCGCAGGTTTTGTCTTTCTTCTGACCATTTCTGCATATTCCTTAGAGCCTAGATCGTGCAATAATGTCACTTTTAGATATCGACATATTCAACTCTAATACTTTATATTATCAAAACGTTGACGGCTGATAATTTTATTGTTTTAACATCAGAAGAATCTCTATTCTCTAACAACGTGCATCCAAGTCTGAGAAAATCAGCAAAGGTCAGCTCTTTTTTGCCTTCTCTACGTTTTCCTCAACGTGTAAACATGTCACATAATTGACAAATTTCAGTAAAAAAAAGATTGAAAATTAGAGAGAGACTTTGAAGTTTCTCTAAACTGTTTTATAAAGATGGAGCACATAGAGATATTAGATGTCACAAGTAGTTAAAAAAAGTGGGTTTATCGACCCATCAAAAAGAAATGTTGTTCCCTCCTCTACGTCTCTATTTCTTCCTCTTTCTGTTGCTATCCTCCGTTTGTTTCTTACAGATTAACGCGGCGGGCAACAATGAAACCGAATTAGGCCGTCATATCAAAGTAGACCCGAAACTCAAGTTCGAGAACCCGAAGCTGCGTGACGCCTACATTGCTCTACAATCATGGAAAAAGGCAATCTTCTCTGACCCTTTCAACTTCACAGCCAATTGGAATGGATCAGATGTTTGCTCTTATAATGGAATTTATTGTGCCACTTTGCCTAAGTCATACCCGAAAACCCGGGTAGTTGCGGGCATTGACCTTAACCACGCCGATATGGCTGGTTACTTGCCTGCCGAGCTTGGTCTACTTTGTGATCTTGCTCTCTTCCACCTTAACTCAAACCGTTTTTGCGGTGAAGTTCCTCTCACGTTTAACCGCATGAAGCTTCTTTACGAGCTTGATCTTAGCAACAACCGATTCGTCGGTAAGTTCCCGAATGTCGTCCTCTCTTTGCCTTCCCTTAAGTTCTTGGATCTCCGTTACAATGAGTTTGAAGGCAAGATCCCGTCGAAGCTCTTCGACAGAAAGCTTGACGCTATCTTCTTGAACCATAACAGGTTCCGGTTTGGGATTCCCGAGAACATGGGGAATTCCCCGGTTTCTGCTCTGGTTCTTGCGGATAACGATCTTGGAGGATGCATCCCCGGAAGCATCGGTCAAATGGGAAAGACACTCAACGAAATTATCCTCTCCAACGATAACTTAACCGGTTGTTTACCTCCTCAGATTGGCAACCTCAAGAACGTGACGGTTTTCGACATCAGTTCAAACCATCTACGTGGTATGTTACCGTCAAGCATCGGTAACATGAAGAGCTTAGAACAGCTTCATGTGGCTAACAATGGCTTCACAGGAGTCATTCCTCCAAGCATCTGCCAGCTTCCAAACCTTGAGAACTTCACTTACCATTCCAACTTCTTCACCGGGCGTGCTCCAATATGCGCAGCTCTATCGATGGCCGAGACGATGTTCAATGGTTCTATGAACTGTATCACCGGATTGGCTCGTCAAAGATCAACTAAAGAATGTTTATCTTTGCTTGCTCGTCCTGTTGATTGCAGTAAGTTTGGATGTAACAACATCTTCTCTCCACCACCACCGACCTTTAAGATGGCACCCGCCTTCCGGACACTTCCTCCACCAGTTTACGTATACAATTCGCCTCCACCACCGTCGTCTAAAATGTCGTCAACCGTTAGAGCGTCCTCTCCGCCACCACCACCGTCGTCCAAAATGTCGTCTACTGAAAGAGCATATTCTCCACCACCACCACCGTCATCTAAGATGTCACCTACCGACAGAGCATACTCTCCACCGCCACCACCAGCATCAAAGATGTCTACAATACGAGCTTACCCTCCACCACCACCGCCATATGTAAACTCATCTCCTCCTCCACCGCCTTACGTATACTCATCTCCTCCTCCACCGCTTTACGTATACTCATCTCCTCCTCCGCCGCCTTACCTATACTCATCTCCTCCTCCGCCGTATGTATACTCATCTCCTCCCCCGCCTCCTCCAAGTCCACCTCTACCGTGTCCTGAATCATCTCCTCCACCACCTGTTGTATACTACGCACCCGTGACGCAAAGCCCGCCACCACCACCACCCTACGTATACTCATCCCCTCCACCTCCGCCTTACGTATACACATCTCCGCCTCCACCATATGTATACTCATCTCCACCCCCGCCTCCTCCAAGTCCACCACCACCATGTCCTGAATCATCTCCTCCACCACCACCTGTTGTATACTACCCACCCGTGACACAAAGCCCACCGCCACCTCCACCGGTATACTATCCACCGGAAACACAAAGCCCTCCGCCACCACCCCCTGTTGTATACTATGCACCCGTGATACAAAGCCCGCCACCACCAGTATACTATCCACCGGTAACAGCTAGTCCACCACCACCACCAGTATACTATTCACCGGAAACACAAAGCCCTCCGCCTCCACCACCAGTATACTATCCACCAGTGACAAACAGTCCACCACCACCATCACCGGTTTATTACCCGTCAGAAACACCAAGTCAACCACCATCACCGGTTTATTACCCGTCAGAAACACCAAGTCCACCACCATCGACTGAGTACTACTATTCACCAAGCCAGTCTCCACCACCACCAGAGGGTTGCAACGAGGGTCATCCTCCACAAGCATCACCGAGTTACGAACCAACTCCTGAATATTCATCATCATCACCACCGCCTTCCTACTCCGACGCGTCTCTACCACCGATTCCAAGTGTCTCATACGCGTCATCTCCTCCTCCTCCTCCGTCTTACTACTAGTTTCAAAAACCATTGAGTAAAAAAAATGCATTGCCTTTATATGATTAACGATTACTCACAATTATATTCTTTTGGCTGCGAGACTTTAAATTTGTGTGTTTGGTTTATTCCAAAAAAAAAACATTCGAAATTTTTCTTCCTTATATTTTTCTTTTGGATATTTTAAATTTTCCCTAACACAATGGAGCAGTATATAGTTTCAGCTTATTTGTCTGTATATCTTGTTATTAAAAATCTTATGTAAAAATAATAACAATAAAATATACACTCCTTTCACACAAAATCTATATAGTAATAGAAGTAGATCATATAAAATTTGAATGATTTAATTAGAAACTGTAACATTTGCCAATTTTTATAAATATGACGTCAACTTCACAGTCATCATCTTTAGAACGGCAGCTAAATGAATAAATCCACACCTACCACTTCCATAACTCTACTAGAATCTGTGGTTTAGCTTTGTACTCTTCGCCGGAGAAATCAAAACGTCGTCGTTTTCTTCGTCTCCTTATCGTCTATGGCATCGCTGCTCAAGTCTTTCGTCGATGTTGCTCCAGATTCGCATTTCCCTATACAGAACCTCCCTTATGGTGTCTTCAAGCCGGATTCGAACTCGACGCCACGTCCTGCCGTCGCTATCGGCGATTTCGTCCTCGATCTCTCAGCGATCTCCGACGCTGGGCTTTTCGATGGTCCGATTCTAAAAAACTCCGATTGTTTCCTTCAGGTTCGTTTCTCCGATTATTGTTCTCTGAAGTTTGTCTCCATGGTTGTGTATGATTGCTTAGAAACCAAGTTTGATGAGTAGTTTTTGAGTATCTAGTTTATTGCTTACACTTAGTGATGAGACTAGTTTGTTCTTTGTGGATTTTGAATTTTTTTTGTTAATGTTTAGTTTATGTGCTTTGTTTACAGCCTAATCTGAATAAGTTCTTGGCCATGGGACGACCTGCGTGGAAAGAAGCTCGTTCTACGCTTCAAAGACTCTTGTCATGTATGCTTTCGTTTGATCTTATCGACTCGCTTTGATTATGCAGAGTTTTTGTTATTTCATTTCAAAGTTTTTTTGTTTTTGTTTTGATGCAGCTTGTGAATCTACTTTACGAGATAATGATGTTTTGAGGAGAAAGTCATTCTTTGAGATGGTTAGTAGTGTGAGTGAAGTGTTAATGAAACAGGGGAGAGATATCTCAATAACGTCGTTGTTTCATGTTGCTATGCAGAGTAAAGTGGAAATGATTGTTCCTATGGTGATTGGGGACTATACAGACTTCTTTGCATCTATGCATCACGCGAAGAACTGCGGTCTTATCTTTCGTGGACCTCAGAATCCGATAAACCCAAATTGGTGCATTGAATGTTACTTTTAGAGCTGAGAGTTTCTTGATGAAGTGGTTATATCGAAAGGCTGAAGATGCAAATGTACCGTGTTTTTCAGGTTTCGTCTTCCAATTGCATATCATGGACGGGCATCATCTATTGTCATCTCTGGGACTGACATTGTTAGACCGAGGTAAGGAGCTGTTTTCTTTTATCTGTATTTTTGTTATTATACTGAGGACGATGGTAAGATTTCATTGTGAAAAAGTTAATGAAGAAAGGCTAAATCAGTTTTTATCTTTGCTTGTTTTGGTTTGACTTAGGGGCCAGGGCCATCCACAAGGAAACTCTGCACCATATTTTGGACCTTCACAGAAACTTGATTTTGAGCTTGAAATGGTAAATCATCGGATGCTTCAGATAACTGGATTTGTTTTAGAATGATTTGGTTGATGCTATTTGGTGTTAGTTAAGCATAACACCATTGACAACCCCACAGTCAATTATAACATCTTTGTTGCCATGTGATACTCAGGCTGCTGTGGTTGGTCCAGGAAATGAATTGGGAAAACCTATCGACGTGAACAATGCAGCCGATCATATATTCGGTCTTGTACTGATGAATGACTGGAGTGGTATTCGCTTAGCTATAGTTTTCTGTGAGTCGATCTTTAACCTGACTGTGCGTGACCGGATTTATGAAATGTTTGTTGTTACAGCTAGGGATATTCAGGCGTGGGAGTATGTGCCTCTTGGACCTTTCCTCGGGAAGAGTTTTGGTGAGGAAATTAGTGTTCAAGCTTGATATTTGCCTTTAGCCCTTTGATTTCATCTTCTCTAGTTTGAGTATTTTCAACAAAAGAACTTCAGTGAATGTTGCTTCGTTGTGTCACAGGGACTACGGTATCCCCTTGGATTGTTACATTAGATGCACTTGAACCTTTCGGTTGTCAAGCTCCCAAGCAGGTTGGTACTTAATTAAGAGTCGTGTTCTGTTTTATGTCATGTAATCTCTGATTCTCTAACTTAAGCTTGTTGCAGGATCCACCTCCATTGCCGTATCTGGCTGAGAAAGTATCTGTAAATTACGACATCTCCTTGGAGGTAGCATTCAATAAGTTAAATTTTTCTTTCATTATCAGCTAAAAGTTACGGTGGATTACATCGAAACATTGCTCTTTTCCTCTTATAGGTTCAGCTTAAACCTTCTGGCAAAGATGATTCTTGTGTAATAGCAAAGAGCAACTTCCAGAATTTGTGAGTTCCCTTTTGAGTTTATACTCTCTTAAACCAACTCCTCCATATAGTTAACAATGTTCTTTTTCACTCTATTGTGACAGATATTGGACCATAACGCAGCAGCTAGCACACCATACGGTTAACGGTTGCAACTTAAGGCCCGGTGATCTCCTTGGAACAGGAACCATAAGCGGACCCGTAAACTCTTTTCCTAACCGGTTCTCTCGTCTGCTATATCATCATGTGGTCGCTAAAGAATACTATAACATAAAGGGTCTTTGTTTGTTGGTTTTTAAAAAACGCAGGAGCCAGATTCATACGGGTGCCTACTCGAGTTAACTTGGAATGGACAGAAGCCTCTATCAGTGAACGGAACAACTCAGACGTTTCTTCAAGACGGAGACCAAGTAACCTTCTCAGGTGTATGCAAGGTAATACGAATGATGCTTTGTATCAAACTAAACTAACAAGATTCTGCTTGATATTTTCGGTTTTGCGGTTTGTTTAACCAAATGACGGTTATGATTAAACCGGTGTAGGGAGATGGTTACAATGTCGGGTTTGGAACATGCACAGGGAAGATTGTACCTTCACTGCCTTGATGAGCTTCCAAGGTAAATGTAATTTTGATCACACATTTAAAAATTTTTCCTTTTCTCAAAGATAAACTCTGAAAATTATATACAAGATCTTTATATACATTGAAGAAATAGTTTTCTTTCACTTAGTAATTGTAATTCTTCATTTGCAGGAAAATGGTGAAAAGACTATTATGTGGATATGATTTAAACTAGATATAACCCCTTTCCGATTAATAATAATGGACTCTAATAATAATGTAGTAGTAGTAGTAAGTCATCTTGATATGTTATTGAAGCTTTTCTAAAGACGACGACGGAATATTATTATATATTTATATGCTGTAACATGTCAATGTACGTCTTCTACAAATCTCCAAATGTACTTTATTTCTCACTTAAACTAGTTAAACATATTCGGGATATAACTAAGACCGATATTATCCACATGTTGATCTCCATGTTATTAGTGATATTTTTTTGTTGTTGACAAAAAAAATAAAGTGATATTTTTTTGTTAACCAAAAAAGGTTAACTTCTGGTGAGAGTAGTTCAGATAAATTCTCTCTTTGAATATTCAAATGGGCTGAAAGCAAGAGTCTATATTTGCGTGAGTGTCCATAGATAGTGTAAGTTGGTTTCCTCCGACAAGGTTCGAACTCACAATCTCCTTTTAGAAAGGAGTCCGTCCTTACCACTGGACTACGATGTTTTCAGACATGTTATTAGTGATTTTGTTTGTGGCTTTCGTGAAAGGAATATCCAAAACGTAATATTCATTCAAAAATTCGCAAACCATGTTACACATGAAAGATAAAAAATGTTTGGAAAGAGAACTCTAGAATGAGAGAGAATTTTGAAATATGATGCTAAAGCTATAACATTTGTTACCCCAAATAATTTCAAAAGTGATGTTTTTGATGCAAAAAGGTGATGTTAAAAGTTAACCGATCAAATTTTCCTAAGATATCTACTTCATTTCACCTCTATACCTAAATTTTCCAATATTGTAACATCACGCTTTTGCATTATTAGTTCTTTCGGTTCGTTTTTGAACAAAAGAATATGAAAATGGGATCCACTAAGTGGTGTCATCTTAGCCGTCCAAACCCCTTTTTAATAGTTTTTCAGCTGTCTATATCTTTACAGATTGTAAGTACATGTTCATATGGAACCAAAAAATAAATTATATTTTTTAATTTATTGATAGTGTGTATATAAAAGAGAAAATACTAGAAAATATATTTTCGACAAAAAGTATAAATTAAATAATTTGAAAATTCATAATTGAATAAATAATNTATATGCAGAGTATATATCGAGTATAGTTTTTTTTTTTTTTGTTCCACTATCGAGTATAGATAGTTTAACTACATTTTTTTTGTTAAACAGATAGTTTAACTACTTCCGTTGACAAAAATTTATTTCATTGATAATTTTATTAGATAGATCGTCGACTAATTTTAGGTGACCATATTACATTGGTGAAATAGTTTGGGTGTACAACTATTACTCCGAAATTGTTAATACTAATACCATGTCGCAAATCGCAATTAAAAAGAATCAAAATATATATTGTTAATATAGATAATACTTATTTTCTCTTTAATTTCTTCCATGATATTTTATGAAAATGATTATTTATATATATATATATATATATATATATATATTTGG
>OVAN01014471.1:0-10419 GCA_900406275.1 Anastatica hierochuntica | reverse complement strand
CTTAGGATGTTATTCATTGCTAGCATAGGTTAACGCGTCTTGATTGTGTCCTACTTGGGAGTTGAGTCAGTCTGCGTGATGTTGTGATAGAGGTCTAGGAAATTGAACTAGTGTACTAGGATGTGATGCAATGCGGTTGAATGAGTTGTGAGAGTGAAATCGCCCCCGGAGAAGTGAAAGAAAGTCCTGGGTCCAAACAAACCGGGGAGTTGGTGAGTGAGTTTAGTCGGTCACTGTGGTGGTTGCTGACAGGTTAAGGCGTATTTGGAGAAAACCGGGGGTTTTGTTTAGGACATCTTTGTATGTCATGTGTGCTTGAGACACAATAGGTGTCTGCTTGGTGTTAATTTTATGTTATCTGTGAATGCATGTTAAGTTTGTTCCGCGGCGTTGCGTGTCTAGCAATTCCATGTCTCACTGGGTGATTTCCCTGTCTCTCACCCCTCTCTCTCCCTCATCCCTCCCCCTTTTTTGTCCCTGCAGGTGAGTATGACGAGCAGCTGGACGGATGATGGAGGAACTGGACTGTCCATTTGGGACCGGGTTTCTATTAAGTCGTTTTCATGTTTTGATTCGGTTTTAGCACTTTAGTTATTTATGTTCTTTTCTGTGGCTAGGAGACTCTACTCACGTATGGAGCCCTACCTAGCAACAAGATTGATTTGTCCTTGTGATGGATGTTTTAGACTCGTGTTTAATTTAAAATTTTATTAGAATGCTCTGGGAGATTGTTTGTGAATGGGAAATTAGTGGAAAAGTTAACAGATCCGGGAGGGACCTTGGCCAGGTGAACCGGGGTGTTACAATATTATTATAACTTAATCTTTGATAGAATAAAATATGTATAATTTCTTTTTTCTATCAAACCAATTTTATTGAACTATGAATGGTTGCCAAATAGCAGAGTTTTAATACAATGAGAAAAAAAGGATTTGAAGGTTGAATGAGGTGGAAAATTCAATTTTGATAGATAATCAACTATTTGGTTTGAATCACGACGAACCCTTACTAGCTCTGTCCTTGAGAAACGAATGTACATTTAATCTACTAATATTAATACTGTTAAATTTAGTGTTTTTATATTTTGTAAATGATTTAACAAGTTTAAAAATTATGCCCTTTTATATATTTATTTTTTAACTTTTGTTCCGGTAAAAGAATCTTCAAGATTCTCCACCTGTTACATGAGTTTCTTATGTACTATTTAAGATAATTTCTAACTTATCATATGGAATATTATTCTCTAATAGAGTCAATATGTTTCTCCACTGGACACTTTGAAACCATGGGTAAAATTTTTTCATACTCCCTTATTTGATGCAAGAAAATAGCATAAAAATGAGAGTATAAGAAAAAATATAACTTGTAATGATTATCAAAGATTTGGAAGGAGAATAGGAGCTTGGTTTTGGAAGTTCATGACCCTAAACACTAGTTACCTTTCTTTTTTTTTGACATCAAAAAAGATCTTGATTGTACGTTTAGTAGTCAACTTTACCAATTTGAAAGTCACAAACCCAGTCACAATACCCACATGGATTACCAAATATATCATGATCGTACCCACTCTGATCCTCTCAACGTTTCAATTTTGCCATAACATTCAAATCAACACTTTATTGATCACCTTGTAGGTTAAGTGCGTATCCACATGGGCCCAATGCCATTTACTCTAATCATTATCGCTTTATTGAGCCAATTACAACAACAATGATGTTAAGCCCAAGTAACAACTATGCCCAACGATACCCATCATTAATATACGGTATAAGGAAAAAAAGATCAAATTTAATTTAATAACAAAATCTCTATCTAAAGTTGCAACAATTCGTGATCAAGATATCAAACAATGAACAATTAAGAAGAATAGGTCAAGAATCAAGCTAGAGATGTAATGTTATAATCAATAAAACCAGAATTGAGTCATAAAGCATTTAGATTTTGTTCTTAATCAACACACCATTAGGCTTAACGATACTGAAAATTTTGTATAAGCAAAGACATAAATCCGTTTCTAGACGACAAAAAAGTAAAATGAAAGTCAGTAAGGCATTTTTCATTCAATTCAAATCATTCAGCAAACCCTAACAGATGATTTACAACAACCCAGTTTAATAACTCTCTCTCTCAGCCGCCGAATCCATAGAGAGTTCGTCCCTGTCTCTTCAACGCATAGACAACATCCATGGCCGTGACAGTCTTCCGGCGAGCGTGCTCAGTGTAAGTGACGGCGTCACGAATCACGTTCTCCAGAAAGATCTTAAGAACACCACGAGTCTCCTCATAGATCAAACCGCTTATACGCTTCACACCTCCTCTTCTCGCTAATCTACGAATCGCCGGCTTCGTAATCCCTTGGATGTTGTCACGGAGAACCTTCCTGTGTCTCTTGGCTCCTCCCTTTCCCAATCCCTTTCCTCCTTTTCCTCGCCCTGACATTTTTCCCCGCTAATTTGACTTTACAGAATGCGATATGTAAGATGTGGAGAAGCAAGAAGAAGATGAGGAGGTTTTATATAGAAGAGAGGGGCTTGTGCTTTCTGTTTTTAGTTTTTTTTAGAGGATATGATCCGTTAGATTGTAATTTTAATCGACGGTTAAGAACGTCGATCCGAGTGATTTTAATTTTATTGGCTATTGTCATTGGCCGTAGCGTATTAACCGTTCGATCTATTTGTCATCCGTGTCATACTGAGTATTTGAAAATCTGAACCGTAGATTTTAATAGTGTTTGAGAGGGCTAAAACGACGACGTAAGTCTGTAACCGGGAAAACGAAGGAAAATGCGCGGGAAAATTGAGAGGCGTAATCCTAGGGCACTCTTGTCTTATCGAAATCTCACGATTCGCCGCCGATTTTGGTGCTCCCCGTCGGTTTTCGAATCTTCGACGCTGCTGGAATCTACATCGAATCTACAAAGGTTTCATTTTTGTATATTAGTTTGTTAATTCATAATTGAAGCTTAACGAAAAAACACTAAGGCTCTGATGAATTGTTTAGCCATTGTTTAGTTTTGGACTTAGTTCTTAGAAAAATCAGTGATATGTTCTTATGGCTGCTGTTTCAGGAGAATATTTACAACTTAGGAATTTAGCGAAGGTGTCATTGTTCTCTGCTTTGTCACACGACAATGGAGGACATTGATAACATAGAAGAAGATGAATGCGGATTCTCACGAAACTACTTTCTGGCGAAAGAATTGAGTGGATCAAGCAAACGGTCAACACGCAAGTTATCTGATATTAATATTGTTGATGAGCAGGTGATTTCCGATAAGTTCTCCCAAAAATGTGTTTTGGTTTATAAATGTTTTCCTTGACAAGTTGATGTTCAAAATAACGTTTCAGGAGCTTAGAGAAGCAGCAATTAGTATTGAAACGAAGCACGAAAAAGAGATATCTGAGCTTCTAAACGATTACAAGACCATGTACCCCAAGTGGGTTTTTGAGCTCAGGTGAGAAAGCTCTTGCTTTCGACAATCATATCCATATGCTTCTCTTTCCTAGTAAACATTGATCTAGAGGTTAGAACCCTATATCACTCATGGTACAAACTGTTCATAACAATATAACAAGGTTTATCTCTACTTCTGCTGTTTCCTTTATCGGAAAAGACGTTGATTGCTCCTATCCCTGGACCCTCTCATCTACCTCCCCTCTAGTAGTTAAGACTTCATTTTGCTGCTAACAGGTGTGGCTTTGGCCTTCTAATGTACGGGTTTGGATCGAAGAAAGCTTTTCTTGAAGATTTTGCTTCTGCTTCTCTAACTGAGTATTCAGTTGTGGTCATCAATGGCTACCTTCCTTCAGTAAATCTAAAACAGGTACGTTTTTCAGTAGGGTTGCACCTATTATTTCTGTGGCACAGCTCCAATTTCTTCATTTTGGATTAGTTTTAAGAATTTACAAAATCTTCTTTACTTGTCGCAAATTCAGGTTCTTTTAGCGTTAGCTGAACTTCTGTCTGAGCTTTTGAAATGTAAAAGAAAGAGTTCTGGGAGCACGTCTAAAGGTCAAGAAACATTTCCTTTGCGTTCCATTGATGATATTCTTTCTTTTCTACGTGGCCCACAGTCCGAAGACAAAGACTGCTTCATATGCGTCGTTGTTCATAACATTGACGGCCCGGCTCTAAGGGATCCTGAATCACAGCAAACTCTTGCCCAGCTTGCTTCCTGTTCGCATGTACGCATCATTGCCTCTATTGACCATGTCAATGCTCCATTGTGTAAGCATTATTATCTGTCTCTTAACTTCCCTCTCTCCGTCTTTTTGCTCAATACTACCTCTCAAAGATTTTTACGATCTCCTGTACTGCTTCTATGACCTGACGCGATGGTTCTTATATCCATTGGCAGTGTGGGACAAGAAAATGGTGCACAAGCAGTTTAACTGGCTATGGCACCACGTTCCAACATTTGCACCATACAAGGTCGAAGGTGTATTCTTCCCACTGGTTCTTTCTCAAGGAAGCACGGCCCAAACAGCAAAAACCGCGGCCATTGTCTTGCAGAGTTTAACACCAAACGCTCAGAACGTCTTCAAGATCCTTGCGGAGTATCAACTCTCTCACCCAGATGAAGACGGCATGCCCACTGATGATTTGTATTCAGCTTCTCGTGAGCGCTTCTTTGTGAGCAGTCAAGTGACTTTGAACTCTCATCTCACGGAGTTTAAAGACCATGAACTGGTCAAGACCAAGAGAAACTCCGATGGACAAGAGTGTTTGATCATACCTCTCTCTTCAGATGCAGTTCGACAACTCTTGCTTGATCTCAGTCTGTAGCCGCAGTTGTTTCTAAATCTCTTGCGATATAAATTCCCTTTGGACTGCATGAACAAGCTATTACAGTTCAATGGTTACATATTGGATTGAATGTTATAATCAGCACTTAAAACTCATGATATTGGGGGAGATTAGTCACATCTTAGATTGAATCTACTGCTAGTTTTGATTCCAATGGAACGTATACAAGATTGCAATGTGGTGAAACTTCCATTAAAAACAATGAAAACGCTGCCTATATGTGAGTGACCAATATCAATGAGATATGAAGATTCCTATAAGCTTTCTACATACAGAGAAAACTGTAACATGACTCTTTTTATGTCAACATAAGATCGTTTCCTCCGAGATTTGGACGGAGACACACCCGCACCTCATGCTCTTCTGGACCAGCTCTTAGTTTCGGGACAAGTATCTCAAGAATCGATCCAGGTCCATCGTAATAAGCTTCAACGTTTGCATCTTCCGGGATTCGGGTTGACAACGGGATCTCTCTAACAAATTCTCCTGGTGGGCAATGCTCGGAGGCTGGATCAGTCAACTTAAATGTTCTATCATGTCTCTTGATGAAAGGTATGCACGATGTGCTGACGCATGAAACTTTGATGATTCCGTGTGTGAAAGTGTTCCTCCACGTGACTTTAACGCTGTTCAAATCCACAAAAGGAAGGCTGATTATGATCAAGTAGCCTTCTTCATCCTCATATATCGTTTTCGCAGCAGTAACTGGTCCATACGCGTTTTTCATGGCCCCGCTAAACTCATTTGACCAATTTGGCAGCTCATGTTGGTGAGCTTCGTTAGCAGAAGAAGGAGGCAGGTTCACGGTTAAGCAACACTCCTCCTCATGGATCCCATTAGCGAACAAGTCCTTCCTCCTCTTGTGGTTTGTGGGAGATAGCTCTGTTGCTTCACCATTGGAATGATTGGATGGTTGAGTTGAGAGATTGAGCCCCGATCCATTAAGTAACTTCTTAGAGTGGCTAGCAGAAGGATTCTTCAAAGGAGGTGGAGGCCTCTCCAGCTCAAAGTCAGTGTTGGGAAGGTTTCTCCATGAGCCAAAGTCGCTAGCTTCGGGGGGAATCGTGAAATTCAAATCACGGCCCGTCAGATCCATCCACCTTTTCCTCTCTTCCTCATCAAGACAGGTGAGGTTTGGCAAAGGAACAAGCTCAATCCCGTGAACACACTGCGGATTCGACAAACCTCTGTAGTGCTTCCTCTGCATTCTGTGAGACCTTACAAACCCTTTCTCAGCACTAAACGGAAACAAGCGATCCCCTTGTCTAGAATGCCCGTTCATGTAACTCCTCAACTGCATCTTCCCGAGCGCATTCTCAGGTCTTTCCTTAAAAACCCACATGTACATGTTCTCCATATCATGCTGGACTAGGAACACATCAAGCTTCAAATCCGACTTTTCAAACCCAGATATTCCGTTGCTATCCCTGACAATTTTCGCCTTTGACTTGTCGTTTAAAGCAGGCTTGAAGTAGAAACTAAAGAAAAACCAAGCACCCCAGGTACTATCAACCCGTTTAGCACATTTCCGCCCAACCTTAGGCACAACACTCATGTAATTCTCAGTCTCATATGCTTGTGAGCCTAACCCAACATCCAAAATGTCGCAAGAATCCATGTTCCAAGGCTGCTGAGGAGGAGGAGGACTTCGCTCAGCGGAGAGAGGTAGATTGATATCAGGAGGACCAGAGTGCCGGTTATTATTCATCTCCAAATCAAGATCCTCATGTGAAGAAGCACTTGAATCCATTGACAAGAGAGTTGAATGATGATGATTCTCCATCTTCAAGACTTTTAAAACCAAAGCTAATCTACCAATTCAACTCAAAACTAGAGACAAGTCTCATCACCAAGAACCCTTACAATTCTCATCTTCCTCTCCCAAAGATAACAATTGCTATAAAAAGAACCCAACTTTAAACTCCTTAAATCTCTACAATTTCAGAAGCCAAAACCCAAGTCCATAGACATAACTCCCAGGAAATGAAGAAACCCTAATCATGAAATTGTACAAAACAGGAAGTTCCCTAGTCTCCCCAGATACTGATGAATCGCTAATGCTTCGTTCTAGATTCAAAACACCACAAATAAAAATCGAAACTTGAAGAAGATATGGAACAAGATTAAGCCTACGTAGAGAAGAAAGAAAGAAAAAATTATTCCGTTTCTTTTGTGGGTTATGGGTTACCTTGTGGAATAAGCGCAATTAAATAAACCCAGAACAGGAGAAGAAGAAGAAGCTAAGACAACTTTTAATTTTCTTCGAGAGATAGAGAGAGAGGCGCAGACGGAGTAAACGCCTGCCCTGGATCTAACCGGGGAAAGTTTCCGCCGTTACTTAACGGTGACGATGAACGTTTTATTTGCTGCTTATGTCCGTAAAAACCGTCACCGTAAATGTCTATCTATGGTTTCATTTAGTGTTGTAGTTTTATAAAATTTTAAGTTGGTAGTGATGATTTTAAGCGTTACCCACCTTTTTTGGTAATGTAATACTAGTAGGGAATAAGAAAGAAAAACTGCGACAACACAAAAATACAAAAAAATGCACTGGTCTAACGATCTAAAAAGAGTAGTGTTAGCCAGAAATAAATACTAAAGTAGACCGGTAAAGGGATACTAATGTGTTCGTTAGAGCATCATTAACCATGAAACCCATTTGGGTCTCTTATTGATTTTTTTATTAATAAATGTTAGTTAAGAAACTTAGCTAAGAGACTCCTAAATTTTTGACCTACATTGTTAGTTTCTTAATTAAAGTTTCTTAAAAAAAAATATGTGGATAATGTGTGTTTCTACACTACATGTGTGTATACATGATGAAGAGGATAATGTAACAAAGTTGAAAAGTGGCTCCAACAGAATTCACAGTCATGAGCATATGACATTGCTATGATTCTTCATGATTCTTCTAAACATTGCCCTGAAGATAAGACAGAGCAAGACACACACATGATGGAGAAAGAAACAAGTAAAGTCTGTAGACAAAGGAGCAAGTGTAGACAAAAGTTTTAATCTTGTTTATGTTTATTGATTGCCTATAAGGCAAAGAGGAACAAGAACAGAGAGGAGATTAGATTTTTATATACCTACAAAGCTTTTCTTTCACAAAAGTCTATTTTTCTTGCTTGCTTCAGAACAACTAGAGCGCCATCACTTGGTTTTCCTTTAAGAAATAATGATCCTTCAGAAGAGAAGAAGAAAGATTCACAGAACAATACACTTACCATAAAAGCTGAGAAGGCAAACACAAGAGCAAGAAGGAGAAAACAAAGCACACACAGTTAGAGAGAGACCAATCGAAAACACACAGATTCTCTTCCATTCATGAATCATGAAAGCAAAAAAATTTACCAATCAAAGGAGAGACAACAAGGACGATTCCAGGCTTAGCTAATGCAGGTATCTGATAACAAATCGATTTTCCTCCTCCCGTCGGCATCAAGCAAAAGCAATCCCTTCCTAAATTTCACCATTCCCACAAAACAAAACTCAATTCCTTCAGCATATCACTGACATAAAAACATAATAATTTCTCGAAACAGATTCAGAGTCATAGTCTTACAGTAAGTTCTGTAAATGATAATAAAGCATTACCGTGAAAGACCAAACCGAAGAGCGTCGTTCTTAACACCACCGGTCTCATGAGCTATCTTCTTCGGAGACTCCAATAACGGAGAGTGAGGAATCTAGAGACTCTGATCAAAGAATCCCGGAGCTCCGACTGAGAAAATTCACTGCCGGAAAACGTTTCGATCTCAGATCACAGATTTGTTCCTTCTTCTACCTCCAGATTCGTTCCAATTATCATCGATTTCATCGTTTGGGTCGAGAGAGAGAGAAAGAGGACAAGAGGCTTAATTTTTTTTTCTTTCAAAGAAGCCTGAATGTTCAACACGTGTCCAGTAAGAAACGTTTCTTCTGGATCCTAATTAAGAAACGTTTCTTCCAAATATACATAATTTTCTTTTATTTTTAATCTTAAATTGACTAAGAAACCCTTCTAAAAAACCTCGATAATCCTGCTCTTAGATATCGTCGATATGAATTTATGCGATTTTTTGTTTATCAGTGAGCATAAACCTGGTAGAAATTGGCTTGCTCAAGATCTACTTTCATGTGATAAGTCTCGATCATTCAATTCATCAAAACATATGACCAAATTCGAAGGACAAGAGTCTCTCTGATTTTCTTTAGCTCCTTCAAAACTTTCTTGAATTGACTTTATGCATCTACCACTCTCAAGGCCTCGACTTGGCTCTTTATTTAAAGAGAAAGGAGCAAATGCACTCCACCACCAATATAAACACTAAAAGACGTGTTCATGTCGTTGTCGCATCGCCGATTTTTCACTTCAAACAACCTACAAGAAAAAAAACAAAGCAAAACCTAATGCAATTCGCCAAAACGACTAACTTCAGTATTGGGATGGATTTAGCTCTACAAGTGAAATTGCTGGTTTCTCGTACTCCTTAACCACTCCAAGCATGAAAAGTCACTACCACTAGCTAGCATTGAGAATCAGCAATTAGTCTTCGTATATTCCTTTTCGAATTTTATTTTAGCGGTTCCAAAACGTAATTTTGAGAAAATGTGTCGACATGAGGCAATAGGAACCATTGAGCTCCCAATCCAACCAATCAAATATGAAGTGGTTGGGTGAACCGAGAAGTAGACATGTCTTTAGTACCGTGAAACGAAGGGCCATAGAACCCAAGAACAACAATACCGTCGAAAAAATAAGCAGCACGAACCCTCTACAGAACAAGACCTTTGGTGATGCAACTTGTGAAACACCACCAATTACGCTTCTTTGGAAACGAGCTCTATAATCTACTTCGAACTAACCTGTCGATGGTAACCCATCTCGACGCCTAGACATGGAAGAACACCGGACAACTTTGCCCCTAGCCATTGTCGAGCCAAAGACTTTTGAACCAAACACCAGGCTGGATATGACAACGGATAGACGGACACCCTCACCACGCGTCGTTGCCTCTCTAGATATGTGGCTGGATTTAACAGAAGAAAAAACTTCTAGCCTACCGAGCACACCCTATACATCGACACATCCCCTCCTTCTAGCTTCAACTCCTCGTCGTCATTCCAAACTATTTCGCCGCAACCACCACATATCTGACCAGATTGGGTTTCGCGACTCGAATTTCATAACAGAGAGCATATCAAAGGTGAGAGGCAGAAGATATGAAAGAGAAAAGAAGTAAAAAGAGGACGAGAAGAGACAGGCTCCAGTGGCCTTCGCCACCGGTGACGAAAATTTAGATTTTTCTTATCGAAAGAGAGGTGAGAGAGAAAGCCCAATTCCATTTTGCTTATTTTAAATTAACAATATTATTAAAATTGTGGTAAAAAGATTCTTTTAAATAATGTAACACTTTATTGCAACAAAAAAACGTATTTACAAACTAAAGCGTTTTTGTTCATTTTTGACACAATTATGTTAACAAGCTTTGAATCTACAACTAACTTTTACCACGCGGGTAAGTCGAACTCTAAAGAAAAATCTGCATGGAAAATCTACAGAGAAGTAGGCAGTTAAAAATTTGACTAAGATTTTTCTTCCAAAAAAACAATATATATATATATATATAT
>OVAN01014469.1:202-11844 GCA_900406275.1 Anastatica hierochuntica | reverse complement strand
TCACTCGATCATCTCTTGTTTCGTCTCGATTGGAGTTTCCGTCAGACCGTCATGACAAGAGTCGCAAGGATTCGTGCTTTCCGCGTATTTCGTATCAGTCGTACAAAACGACGACGGTTAACTTAAGCACCAGAAGAGTCTAAATTATACAATTGACTACATCGGTCCACGAAGCTGTTGCCGCTTATTCTTGCGAGAAACGGTTTTCCGCGATAAGTCGTAAAGGCCACTCAGCCGCGAAACGGCCCAGACCGCAGTAACGGTCTACTTACGATTTTTGGGCGAGAACCGGCCCACTTGCAATGACTGTTTAACAGGATTTCGCGAAAATGTCAAATTCTGGGAAGATAAGGAAGGATCTCGGAAAGATTTAGGAGAATCAGGGAAAAAGTAATATTCCCGCGAGAAGATATGCACGAATCGGGACGAAAAAGGAAATCGAGCCAGCACACGAGGATCTATATAAAGGACGCGAAGACAAAGAAGAAGAGGGACATTCATTCATTCATTCACAGAGCTTTTTGTCACCACAAAACACTTCGAAAAATTAGGGTTCTTGTTTCGTTTTTCGTTAGCAGTTGCGTCTCAACTAAGTTACGAGTCTGCGTCTTAGTTTAGGTAATCGTCGCCAACTGTTCTAGCGACCACGGCTTAACACCGGTTGCGCACGCTCCGATCACGAAATTCGAATAAGATCCCTTAACTTCTTTGTTAACTGTGTCTGTCGATTCGTTCTTCGTCTATGTTTTTCGCATACTTTAGATCTGTTTTCGTATTCGCTTTGTTTTATGAATCCTGTACTTTTTCACCGTTAATTCATATCGCTTCGCAATCTATTTCGTATTAATCCAATTTCGTTATCTAACTTACTCACGATTTCTGTCTTATTGTCTTCGCAGTTTACTTTCGTATTTCTTATTTAATAATTCGCTAACTCGCTATTCGATCTGTTGATCTTTTGCTACAGAGGATCCGTGAATCATGTATCATTGACAGTGAGAATTTCGGTTCCCACAGTCACCCACTTATTATAACTTTTAGAAAATTTTCATAAAATTGCAATATTATTTAAACTAAATACATTATTATAAAAACATTATAATAAAAATAATAATTAATATTTAAGTTCAACTTAAATATATTAACAATATGTAAAATATATGTTGAACTTTAAATAATTATTAATCATTTTAGTTTTAAATATAAAATTTGAATATCATTTGTTAAATAAAAGTTAGACTTTAAAATAAAAGAATAATATTGCTTATTTATTTTATTTATAATTGTAAAAAATTAAAAATTATTATGTAAACAAAAAAGGTGTGTTTTATATGTAAAAAATTTATTATTTCTCATAAACATGTATTTTAATTATAATAACAAAAAGTGAAAAGGCCAATGTGTTAATAAAAAAGTATGACCTATTATAGAGGAATGCTATTTTTTCCCCTAAATATAGAGGAAAAAATAGCAATCTCTATTTTAGAGAAAGAAATAGAGAAAGGATGAAGCAAATTTGACTATATTATAGCATATAGAGTCAAAATAGCAATGGGTTGGAGATGCTCTAAAAACGTAGAACACTCAAAGAGCAATGAAAAGTCTCTTATTAAATTGAGAAAACAAACTCAAAACTCAACCTCTCACAAACCCTCACAACCTTCGACTTTCTCAAAGCTCTAACTATCTCACGCCACACATCATTACTTGATGACTATTATATAGTAGTTTCTAATCTTGTTCCTATTAGAAAAACACTTATTATCTTAGATAACTCCTAGACAATTATAACCTTTATCTCAAACTTAATAGAATTAGATAACTTTTGGTCCAAGCTAGAGAGAGAGAGAGAAGGATTCACGAGAAAGAGATTTGATGAGGACCACGAAGTGAGAGTAAGAAAATGAGGAAGAAGTGTTTGCATATATATAAATCGATGGTTCGTCGCTAATACGTCGAAAAATTTTCGCCAAATTCTGATTTTCCCGCTGACGGTAATCGAAAAGATATAGAATTATCAATGATTTAACGAGGTTTCGTCGCAAATTAATTTGCGACGAATTTGCGACAAACCCAAATCATCGCTAATTAGTCGTAAAATTTTTCGCCAAGTTCTAATTTTCTCGCAAGCAGGAATTGAAAAGATTTAAATTTAGCGACGATTTAACGATGATTTGTCGTAAATTTGCGACGAATTTGGACGAACCCTACTTTTAGTACAATTAGTACACACCTAGTAGAACTAAGACACTTTAGGATTTAGGGTAAACATATAACAATGATGTAGACATTAGTCCCTAAGTCGTCATAAATTAACAACGACTTTGCATCGATTCGTTGGTAATTCGTTGTTACGTTTTAACTCTAGAAACTAACAACTTAATTTCTATCAGCTTGTGTTACTTTTTAGTCTTATTAATTAGTATCATAGCTTAGATATAATGTATGAACATATTTCTAAAATTTTTGTATTTTTTGCGAATTTGTAATTTCATGTTCGTAGTCTTACATTAACTTATATGTAGTTTATAAAAAGTTTCCTAGTATTTATAAATTTTTTCTAAAATTTTTTGTTTGTTTTTGTGGACATATATACTTCAAATATGATGCCTGTAAGTTATAATGTTCATCATCCTAGCAGCTAATTAGTGACAATTTAGAGTGTCATTCTCTATATCCATCATAGAGTGGTTGATTTGCAGCATCTAACATATCGTAGAACCGTTTTGTATCTAAAATATCCCTACAGTTTAGGTACAACATTGATTAAAATGTTGTCACCTACTAGAAGTAAATGTCGCAAACTACTAATTAAGTAAATTGAATATATTATTCGTTAATTCGACGTTACATTACGACGATTTAACGACGAAAAACGGTTTTAAAACGTATCTCGTTAAATCGCTGTTAATTTACGACGATTTAACAATGAAACAGGAAACCAACTTTAATTCGTTGTAAATGTGACGTTTATTTCCATCATATTTACGATGAAATTTTTCGTTGTTACATTACGATGTTTTTACGACATCTGTATATTTCGTCGTAAATTCGATGCAAAAACACACGAAGTGGTTCAAGGGGTCTCATCTCGAGACCTGAAGGGTGACCCTGGGCAATCTTCTGGAGTGAGCTCTCATCGGACCTTGAAGGCTCGATCCTGTTGATCTTTCGAGGCTTCTTCTCCTTCTTCGAGGTTGCCTTGGACTTCAAGGTTTTGGTCTTAGCCTTTTTTTCCTTTCCCTTTCCGTTGGGGGCTAAGCACCAAATATTGCTCCGGAGACTGGTTTCCCGGAGGATCCCTAAAAGACAGGGCAACATAAGCCTCGGTTGGCCTCTGTGACGACGACGTCGCACCATGAGCTAGATGCTCAGAATGACGCCTCGCAAATTCACTAACATGATCATGTTCGCAATCCCCCGACGCTGACAAGGCAAAGATTGAAGAAGACTTAGGGGATTCAACAAGAGATGAGTCGCCTGAAAACTGGAAAGAGATGGATCGCTGCGACCCGGAAGTGTCGAAAGACCCGACACTAACAGATAGCGACATGATGTGCTAAGTTTACGAAATATGTGGAGAAAGAAAAACTCAATAACAAAGATGTGTTCTTCGCAGATCGGAGAAATTCGCGACGGAGCAACTAGAGACACGGAGGAGTCGTGTCGGAAAATCTAAAAAAGGCAGAGAGAGAACAGAGAAAAGTGAATTACCTTTGTATGCCGAGAAAATAAGGAGGTCACATGAACGAGGTTGTATTTATAGCCCAAGGACAGAGAAGTTGAAAAGATGTCTCATTATTAGCCCTAGGCACACCTCTGCGCTTCCCTAGGCGTAGACCCCAGACGTGGCAGGCTGAAGGGGAGCCACATCGACAACGAGCTTTAGTCTTCAAGAGCACGCCAGGCAAAGCCTAGAAAAGTCCGCTCACCTCATGATCACCTCGTGGCGGACTTGGGGGGACTAATTGTTAGAGGTGGGCTTAACACCCCCCCCCAATTGCTAGGTCCACTTTGGAAGACCCTAGGCTCGAGGCCCAGGTCGAGTTACCAGGCTCGACGCGTCGGCTCGACACAGCAGCCTAAGAAGAACGAGGCCCACCCCGATAAATATGATGTCATTATACGACCTCGCATTCAATGAGGTATGGGAGGCGCCGCAGAACATAAAGACGACACGCGAACCAGAAGCACAGACAAATGAGGCCACCACCTGACACAGGTTGATAAAAGCCTGAAGATCTGCCGGGAGCCTCGATAAAAGTATGAGCTGTCTGACAACCTACAATCCGAACATGCAGACTGGCGCGTAACGCGAATCCTGGCAACCCGAGCCATGTCGAAGGTTGACCTCGTGACGTGAATGAGACGTCAACAAGGAAGGATTTGGAAGAGACATTTCTCTATAAATAGGAGACCTTCATTTGGTGTTAAGGGGGGGGGGGCAAAAAGAGAGAGAAAAACAGTTCTAGAGAGGGAAAGATTTCATATTTCTTTGTAAACTTGTCAACATACCTTGATTCACCAAAATAAATAGAATTTCGTTACAATCCATCGAGTTCTGATTTATTATTAACGAGGTTCTTCGACCCACGCATCGCATTGTCATCTAACCTGTCACGTCGCATAATTCTACATCGAACAATTTAGTGTTAACACTTTAGTTTTTGTGGTTTAGGGTCCTAGGTTTATCTCTGGGATTTATGGTTTAGTTTTTATTTTAGGTGTTAAAGTTTATTTTTTATGATTTATTTTCAAAGTTTAGGGTTTAGGATTTCATATTTAGGATTAAGTTTTTGAGGTGTAAGGTTTAGTTTTTATTATCTGGGTTGGCGGTTTACAGTTTATTTTTTGGAATTAAGGGTTTTGTTTTTATTTATTTTAGGTTTTAGGGTGTAGGGTTTATTTTTTTTTTGGGTTTATAGTCTACTATTTACATTTTAATTTTGAGGTTTACGGTTTATGATTTCGAATTTACAATTTAGTTTTCAGGATTCAAGGTGTAGTTATTAATTTTTAGAGTTGATGGTTTACAATTTTGTTATTTTGTCTTCCTCCACTCTGCAACTGCTTTTCTTTTTCTTTTTGATAATTACCAACAGCTTCTCTTGCAAGGGTCAATAACACTTGCAAGAGAAAAGGTATTATTACTATTGTGATGTTTGTGATTTTGAGTTTCACAGATGTTGTCATTTTTTTCACTCCCGAAATCATACACCCTTTTCACTTCCTCCACCCTCTCAACCTCACCAACATAGATCCTGACGTAAGCTCTTACATCCCTAAAACTTGGAATGATTCATCCTCTGATTCAGATAACAATGAATTCGATGATGAATATGAAGATAATGGTTCAAATGAAAATCAACTGAAATGCAAATCTTGTCGGAATACTGTTTTTGATGACGCATGCTATCATTGTTCTATCTGCAATTTCAGCCTCCATGCCTTATGCGCAGTGAATTAACCACCTCTCAGTATTTAAGACCTAAAATTCCATGACCACACCCTTACCCTCTTTCCTAGGCTAGTCCCTTTGCCATGTGATGCTTGTGGCTTCTCTCTTCCCGATACGTTTTTAGTCAAGTTTACTCTTGTCTACTTTGTAACTACTTGGTCCATCGATCGTGTATCTACTTACCTCATGTCATTAAGATCACCCGTCACCCTCATCGTCTCTCTCATACTCCCTCTTCTCTTCCTCCCGTTGATCATCTCCCTTGCGGATAAAATGGAAATTGATACTCGTTCCTTTCACTTCGTTCCTTAGTCGAAATTGCCATGACGATCAAACGAAATTGTTCGTCGTCTACGGATTCGACTTCTTCTTCATTTATGAATTCGACATTTTCTTCGTCATCTGAACCGACCATGGGAACCGGCAATGCTACTTCACGTGTCGTTGCCTCGTCTTCTACGGATCTGATGTCTTCTCCGTTGTCGTCATCATCTGGGACGAGTTCATCTACTGGAGAGAGCGGAGAGTCGAGACGAAATGTTTTGGATTCTTTGTTCGCTACTTAGGTTGATGCAGAGGAGTTGGATGACCAATCGGAGAGTTCGGCCGTGCCAGAGATGGATGGTTCATCCAAGGTCTTCTATGATGAGAATGGTGTTGCTTATCAATTGCTTTCTGGTCCTGCGTGGGGACCAAATACTCCGTATGATTAGTATGATGGATGGGTTGAAAACAAGAATTCTAAATCCGAATCCAAACTTCTTATGTCGAGGATTTTAGAGAAAACAACGTCGATCCATGATTTTGTGAATGAGATATTTTCGTATCTAGGAGTCGACGATGGTCTAGTATTTCTTATTCCTGACGATGATGAGCGACCATGTATTTATCCATAGGGTTGGTTTTTTGTTTACGAGTACTTTTTTAAAGAGACTCGCATTTGGTTTCCTTTGTCGTCTGTCCTTATTGACTTCTGTTGCTATCACGATATCGCTTTGAGCCTACTTTCTGTATCGGCAGTTCACAATTTGGTGGGGACGTTTGTCTTAATGACGAAAATAAGACTCGACTTTTCTCTCTTATTCTTCCAGGAGTTGACTATTCTTAGTCGGAATCAATATCTTGTTGGCACTTTTTATGCCAACTTCCGTACGAACATGTCTTTGATCTTTGGATATCGATGAAATATCAAAGACTGCAAATATCAAAGACTGGGAGAAGAGATATTTCTTCGTTAAGAATAATCGATCGTCTATGGGCGATTCTACTCTTGTTAGTAGTCCAAACTGGAATCCAGCTCCTGATAGCCGTTCGACTTTCATCTTCTCGAGGGACTCATCTCTGTTTTTTACTTTCCTCGTTAAACGACTAATGTATCTTTTTATTTTTTGTAGAGAAATTTCTTCCGACTCAGGCACGTCTGGAAGGTTTTGTCGTGGATTTGGAGCATCTCCGGTCGCTATCTTGAAAGAATTAGCCAGAGATTTGGGAGGCTCGTCTTGAGGTTTTCCTAAAGAGAACATCGAGAGGTTAGTTCAGATTGAGCTTCTGACTACATGAGTTTCGTTTTAATCACTTTTGTTTTTTTTTGTTGTTCGTCCTGATTTGCCTCAACCAAGGATGGGAAAAGTTTTAGCTCAAATTCCAAAGTACAAGCTGCCTAGGAAGGCCAAGACTCATTCGACTACTGCACCGACTACTGATTAGCGCCTGGAATGTGCTCCTTCTAACCCGGGTTCGCCGTTGTTTCCTGCTATGCGTGATGAGGATATCGACATTATAGGTGACGGTCGGGAGATTGTCCGTCTCGATTGTCAGCTGGCTTCGGCTTCCAGGAGTCGCCAGGTCGAGAAGACTAATGTCATGGTGAAGGAGTTGCCTAGGAAGAGAGTTTCCTAGGAAGAGAGTTCCTTATGTGGCAGGGGTATCGGAGGTTGTGGCTCAGAAGAATCAAGGGCGAGATGGAGCCATAGCGCAGGAGAGAGGGAAGGGTAAGGTGAGTGAGCAGCCTTGCGAGGGTGTCCTTGTGCTTCCTAGTCAGTTAGTCGAGGGGCCTCAGGTGGATGAGGAGCCGCAGGAGGAAGGGGATCCTTATTCGCTCTCCCATAATTATTACTCGTAGAAGACGATGTTTGTGGATGACCGGGAGGAACGTTCTAAGCTTTATCGGCAAGTAGGATATTCTGGGAAGGAGGTGCCTCGGGTAGATGACTTTGAGTTTGCGGATTCATACAACTGAACAGGGCCGTCGCGTGGCAGACGCTGGAGACGCGACGGCTACGGCCCTCCAAAAGCTTATTAATTTTTTCGATCCTCAAATACAGATGTGTTTCAGTAGCTTAGTGGTATTATGCTATGATTCCCTTGTCTTTGGTCATGTGTTCGATTTTCTTGAAGAGTGATTTTTCTCGAGCGATCCTTCTTTTTCCTCGCGGACGACTCTCAAAATCGTTGCTACGGCTTTGCAAATGGATGTCGAAGATGTCGTATCGGGTTAGTGTTGACCTTAATTCAACTTGATTTGATTTTTTTCACCTTCTTTTTCTTAACATTTGTTTTTTTTGCAGGCCCAATCTTGTTCTAACCATACCATTGACCATTATCAAGACTTGGTCGTATCTTTACGCGAGAATCTCAAGAATAAGGAGAGAGAGATTGCTACGATCAAGGAGCAGACTAAGGGGAGTCGGTCTGAATTGGAGAGACAGTTGGCCGAGGCTCGTGCGGGCTTTGATGCTAAGTTGGTGGAGTTTGCTCGAGAGAAGGAGGCTTGAGAGGCTTAGTGAGGGGGTTGGGTTCGGGAAAGAGAGAAGCTTGTTTCTGAGAAGCCTTCCGAAATGATTCGGCTTCGCAATTCGAGGGAGCAGGCAGTTCTCGGCGAAAGCGACAAACACAATAAGGTTCTAGATGTGACGACGAGTCGATACGTCTTTGCTTTGGAGAAGGCTCGTTAGTTCAAGGCGGGCGTTGATGCCGCGGAGGAGCAGCGACTTCTTCTAGATCAGATTTCGGTAAATCTCGATTGCTTGGAGCATCTTCGCACAAAGTATCTTTATGAGCCCCCTTCTGACTATGTAGAAGGCCCATAACATGATTTGTTTGCGAAGAAGGCCGAGATCGCGGTGATGAAGATCGTTGATTTGACCGATGAAGACCTTTTTGTGCCTCCCTTGGACAAAGCGACGCTTTTTAGTGAGTATGGCTAAAACATAGGGATCATAACTTCTCGAGCTGTGTCTGAATTGTGGGAGGGTACTCAGCGTCGTGATTAGAATTCATTTGTTATTTTTCTTCTTTTTCTTGTTGCCATATGTGGCTTTTTTGGATATTTTGGATGATATGTACTGTTGACTTTGCTCCTTTTTGAGTGCATCTTTTATCGCTTTATGCCTTTGTACTTTCAAACTTAGAATTCATTGGTTCTCCTCTTTCTGTTTCTGAGAGACTCGTCTCGTCTTATGAGTGCGAGTAGTATCTTAATTTTTGTTTACGAGAATGGTGCTCGGCTTGAGTGGGTTCAATTGGCCACTTTGTCCGATGTGGGATGGACCTGGCTTACTTGAAACGTAAATTTTGTGAGGACTGAGCTCGACCTGAGTTGGTTCAATTGGCTACTACATGCGATGCGGGACGAACCTAACTTACTTGGAGCACAAAATTTTCGAGACTTGAGCTCGGATTTAGTGGGTTCAATTGGCCATTGTTTCCTCAGAAACGAGTCGTGGGTGATCAGTCCACTAATGCATGTGGAATCAATTGGCCACACTTGTACTTTAAGTAAATGAACATTTTTTATAAGCAGCTGGAGCTCGAGAAGAGGTTGTCTACGTATCCATTGAGGGATCAAGCCATCCGGCAGTACCATGAATAAGGCACCTTGTTGTCGTTCATTTTGAGGAGTTCGTAGACTCCTGGTTTGATGACCTTAGCGATGAGATAGGGTCCTTCCATATTTGCTCCAAGTTTTGTTATAGTTTTTTCTGTTTTGTTCTCAAAGAGTTTGCGTAGGACGAGGTCACCTTCTTCAAATCTCATGTTTCAAACTTTCTTGTTGTAGTATTTTGCCGCATGGTTTTGGTAATTTTGGACCCGGAGTAGAGCTTGGTTGCGGATTTCCTCGGTGAAGTCGAGGTGATCATGTATCATTTAGCCATTGAGCTCACAATTTCTTTTCATCTCTATTCATTTGATGGTCGGACTGGATGCTTTTGTTGGTGCTAAAGCCTCTATACCGTGCGACAAGATGAAATGTGTTCATCCGGTGGATATCCAAGGTGTTGTCCAATGTGGCTAGAGTACTCCGTCTAACTCGTCTGCCCATCTCTCCTTTTCGTCGAGTGATTTTTAGACCATCCAGGATATGCCTATTTGTTGCTTCAACTTGACCATTACAATGTGGTGTAGATTTGCTAAGTCGTATATTCCATCTAGAGAAGAAACCTTCAAACTTTGCCGATGTGAACTGGGAACCATTGTCAGTTACGATTTCATACGGTAGGCCGTGGTGACATATGATGTTCTTCCAGATGAACTTCTGTACATCAATGGCTTCGATTTTGGCGTAAGCTTTGGCTTCGACCCACTTACTAAAATAGTAAGTCGTGATGAGGATGAACCACTTCTGTCTTGACCTTGGTAGGGGGTCGACGATGTCCATTTCCCATCGCATGAATGGATATGGAATGGCCGATGTAGTTAAGTGGTAGGTAGGTTGGTTGATGATCGGAGCGTGCCGTTGGCATTTCTCGCATTTGGCTGCATGTTTCTCGCAATCGGCCGTCATCATGGGCCACTAGAATCCGTGACTCTTGATTTTGTGCATTAAAGATCGTATTCCAGCATGATTGCCGCCGACTCCCTCATGAGTTTCTTGCATTATCAATTGTGCTTTGTCGCTACTCACGCATGTAAGGAGGATTCCCAAGGACTTTTCTGGAATAGGCGTCCATCTATTAAATAGTAGAAGGAGCATCAACTCTTAAGTCGTCGGGTGGCCCATCTGCATGCTGGCAAGCTACCATCGACAAGGTATGCTTTGATCTCCTTTTTCCAACCCGGATTTTTCTATGCCAAAGTCGTTTGGTTCGGTTTCTGGTGTGCATATGTTTTCCAACTACTCTTCGTCCAGCACCGCGTATGCTCCTTTTGACAGCTCGATGCTTGGTTTGTCGATTGTTTTCACTGGAATTGTCCGACGAACTGTTGGGTCAGATGTTGACGCTAGGGCGGTGAGGGCGTTAGCTGGAGAATTCTCTGTATGTGGTATCTTCGTCAGGGAGAAGTGCTGGAAAGTCTTGGCTAACTCTTGTACGACTTTAAGATAGACATTCATCCTATCGTTCTTTGCTTTGTACTTGTTATTGTATTGGTTAACAACTAGCTGCGAGTCGCAGAAGGGTCTGACTCTTTTCTAATCTTAATCCGGCGATAAGGGCTTCGTACTCAGCTTCATTGTTTGATGATGAGAAGGCTAGGTGGAATGATTGTTCGAGGAGCTCTTCGTTTGGGGTTACATCAAAGCTCTGAAACGGCAAGAATGTTGTCTCACCTCCCTCGAGATCATCAGTTCCGAGAAAGTTAACGAAGTAGCAATGGCTAAATCACCCAAACTGAAATCATCGAACAAGAGAAAGAGAGTGACAATGAAGAAACTGATGACAATTGGTGATGAAACTGTAGGAATTCGTAACAGTTTATAAACGATTTATAAATATACTTACGAATTTAATTCCCAAGAACCGTGAAAATTATT
This sequence comes from Anastatica hierochuntica, assembly GCA_900406275.1. Taxonomy (NCBI): domain Eukaryota; kingdom Viridiplantae; phylum Streptophyta; class Magnoliopsida; order Brassicales; family Brassicaceae; genus Anastatica; species Anastatica hierochuntica. The sequence goes on along the minus strand of OVAN01014469.1, from coordinate 634 downwards.
GACTTTGAATCTAATCTACGGGGTATCGAATATACCTGGAAAATATGCAACGGAAGTCTGATCTGAATTCGGATCGAGGTTTTGAGCACTCCAAGTGTCGTGCCTCTACTTATATCCACACGCACACAAACTGGATCGAATCGGGGTGCTAGCGCTGTTGAGATCAGATCTCAAAATTAGACAAACAATTTATCTTTGTATAATATTAGGGTTTGACAGTATTACTTTCACAAGGAAAAAAACGTCTGCCTTCACATTGTAATTATTATCCCTTATATAATTACAATCGACCGCCTCTAATAATGCTCTATGGATTTGGGCCTAGCCCATCAGTAATAATGAATCTCATTCATTATTAGAATACCCATATATATTTATATATATCATATATAAATATAATACATTATTATTTAACTATTTTATTTATCATAT
>OVAN01014468.1:0-12018 GCA_900406275.1 Anastatica hierochuntica | reverse complement strand
TATATATATATATATATAAGAAACGAAAATTCATTTTTTTTTCTTTATATCTAGTTTAGAAATTAGCATTTGCATGTTGTTTTGTTGTTTGAATGCACCCTGAAGATTGGACGGATTTCAAGCATCAAAGGAAGCCTTTCTGAAGAGGGAAAATATCCTGGCAGGATGACAGGGATCGATCGATCCCTGTCTAGGATTGATCGATCCCTGCCATGATTTGCATACCAATTTTATGGAATTAAACCGACTTTTCGAGAACCGGATTACATATCTAAAACATAAACTCGTATTTTTACTTTCATTATGTTGTTTTTCTTACTTTGAGAGCAAAGAGAGAGACTTATAACCTTAGGGAGAAGAATCAACTTATGTACTTTGATTACGAGAAGATTACGAGAAGCTTTCTGAATCTTTCTCTTTGTTTTTGATCAATATAATCATTTCTCTCTCTGAATTGATTTGTGATTGTTCGATTGTTCGATTGTCATGAGCGATTAGTTCTATTTTTGGGTTTAGGGTTCTTACAAATTGATTACATGAATTATTGACTTAGAATTGTTTGTTTAAGGATTTAATCAATAGGATCTTCATCTAGGATTGTTCTTAATGCTGAAATTAACTTGATCACTTAGTTTCTGAACTTAGGTTTTTTAACGCATTGAAAGTGTTCGATTAAATGCCTGAATGAATCCTAAATGAGCAATTTATCTTAAGCCAATGAAAATTGATGTTTAAGTGAATAGTGAACCTATCAAACTTGTTTAGAATGCATTTTAGAATTCCAAGAGTCAACGAAAGTTAGTCTTAAGGTCTTTAATACATAGAGAGTTGATACTACAGAAGTAGATTAGTTCTATATTTGTGTTTGAGTTCAAGACAGTTTAAAACTTGTTCCCTGATCAACATTTTGAATCAACAATGAAATATTTCCCTAAGGATACCCTGAGCCCAGCTCTTCATTGATTGATTTACAACCCATTGTCAATCGTTTGCTTGCTTTGCTTCTTGATTTTCAATTTATTACATCTTTACCAAGTCGTCCTTTTCGCTTTAGCCCGCGTTTGATATGAAGTTTTACGTGCTACATTTGGTCTCTCTGGATTCGATCCCGAACTACTACAACATACTCATCTGTACGCTTGCAGTGTTTTCTTACGCGAAAACCTGAGCTATCAGTACTATACTATACTTGCGTGTTATACTTGTCTGTTTCTCTATGTTATATCATAATGCTTTCGGATAGGATTGCGTGAGTAGTGGGTTTGGTTACCGGGCTCACTGAGTAACGTTGTTAGTCACGACTCTCTTGTGTGCGCTGATAATCACTAGAACGGGGGACTTCTTTTTCTTTTGGGAAAAAAGGAACGTCTGAGCTAGCGTTAGTTTTGTTGTCCTTGTAATGAAAGTTTTGATGAATAGACATGTAATCGTTGTTGGGCTTTAGGCTCTAGGAAACTTATAATACTTTGGTGTAATGCTCTTAACTTATTAAGTATATAAGTAATAAAGGATGTTTATAAAATTACGAGTTCTCAAATGATATTAGTCATTGTCCGGACGTACTAACTGTTAGTCGTTGCTCGGACGGGTTGAAAAGCCTGGAGCAATGGTTTGCAGGATATATGGTGAACTCAGACAGTTTGTTCAAGGGACCCGAATTTTTTTTGGGAACCTCAGATCGGCCGTCTAGAGACATCATATGTGCTATTTCTTGTCAGCAATGATCGGGGGTGTCACAAAGGTGGTATCAGTACTGAGACTTGTATTGTAAAAAATTGGCCCTACTCGAAATGTGCACGGAAAAAATGAAAAAAAATGAAAAGATAAGAAAAAACGAAAAAAATAAAAAAAAGGGAAAAAAGTATAATCAAAAAGTTGCGGATGCTTAGGGCCAGAAAATATGTTTTAGTATTTTCAGTTTTTCCAGGAACTCCACCTTCAAAATCATCCTCCTTACACCAAGCCCTTTCCTGATATTGATTTTTGATGAGAAACTCACACCCTGTTTAATAAATGTCAAAGAGTTGACTAATGGGATGTTGAATTTGTAGGTTTGGGATTTAGAGTATGAATAGGCTTGGGAAGTCACTGTGGAGATTTGGGGAGAACATCTAGCGTTTCTGTTTACTTATGTGGTCAGGTGAAATTCTTTTTGCAAGACAAGGTCCGCTGAGGTTTCCAGAGTCCCCACGTTTTCAAACCTTTCCACTAGCTTAAATTTTTGTTAGTCTTTACTTGAGGACAAGCAAATGTTCAAGTTTGGAGGAATTCATATATCTTGATTTTTACTAACTTCTAATGGTGTTTTTGGTGTGTTTTTGAGAATTTTTGGAGTTTTTTGGTGTCCTTTGGTGCTTTTACAGGTTTTAAGGTCCTTTGGGGAGAGATGAAGCAATTTGGACAAAAATAGACTTATGAAGATGCAGGATCATGCTGATGAGTCAGGAGTTTAGCCTTCTTTGAAAGGGTTTCCACCGTTGGATCGAGTTGATATTTTGATACAAGATAGTCACATCAGTCAGCTTTCATATGGAGGTGGTTTGAAAACAATCCAACAGTGCGATCAAACGTTATGGTCATTTTCGTAAACACTTGTTGTCTAGTTCCGAAAATTTTCCTTTTTGCCCACGAATTTCCAGATTTTGCATAAAAGACCACATAGCCCTATATAAATACCTAGAACGAAAATTAGGTTAATTTACATCATTTTTTACAGAATTTTGAGCTTTTTCTTTGTATACTTTGGGGAGAAGAAACTCTCCATCCACAGGCTTTTTGAGAAGCTTTCTGAACCCCTTTATCTTATTAATTCCATTATGCTTTCTACTTTATCTATGATTTATGTTCTTTCCATCATGTATGAGTAGTTCCATTGTTAGGTTTTAAGGATTTGAAAGGATCTCATGAATTAGTGATTTAGGGTGTTAGACAAGGAAAACTATCTTTAGAATTCTTCATCTAAGTAGATCTAAATGCCTGAACTTGATTGATCACCTAATTCATGATTTTAGGTTGACAAATTCAATGAGAATTGGTTTAGAATCCTAATAAACACATAGATGAGCAAAATATCCTTAGCCAATGGGGATTGATGTTAAGGTATTTTGTAAACAAATCAAACCTGAACTGTAATGGATGCTTAGTCTTTATCGAATTCAACAGAGTTAGTCTTCGTTATTCTAAGCATAGGGATCAAATACCTTTGTAAGACAAGGTATTTTGTCTAATTATGTGTTTTTGAGTTCTATAATGTATCTTAAACTATTTTCTTGTCCGAATTCATGATCGTTAACCATGATTTCCTGCGAATTACCATGAGATTTTACAATTTTAACTTATTGATTTTACATCGTTTAAATTCTCATTCTTACTTTAGGCACAATCGAAAAAACCAACAAACAATTTTTGTATCTTCTAGCTTGATTCGAAATAAAAATCTTAGTGTGCAACTGGTCTTTGTGGATTCGATCCCATCTATACTATTCTGTTTGATGTGCACTTGCAGTGATTTAAGGGTTAAAACCTGAGATATCAGATGTAAACCAATGAGTACTCCTATTGAAATAAATCTGAAATTGGTTGTAAATTGAGGAGAGAAATTGCAGGATGCAAAATATTACATGAAACTCATTGGTAAGCTCATTTATCTAACAATGACCTATATAGTTTTTGTAGTAAACAAGTGGAGTCAATATGTATTTGATCCAAGAGTTACTCACTTGGAAGCAACACATAATTTTACGTTATCTTAAGAAGGCACAAAATTAATGACTCTTTTATTCAACCAGTTCTAAAATGACTTTGAAAACTTTTGTAGATGTTGATTGGGCCACATGTCTAAACACATTTCATCAAAAGAGATTCACTAATTTCTTGGAAAAAATAGGATGTCGTAAGACAAATTTCATGACAAGCATAATATAGAAGTATGACTTAAAGTACAAATGAATTTATCTTGATTCAATTTTTGCTGAAAGATATGGAGCTTCAATTAGAGGATACAAGTGCTTTGTTGTGATAATTAGTCTGCTCTCCACACTCCCAGAAACTCTGTCAGAGAGAGAGAGTTCAAACTGGTCTTGTGAAGACATTACATGTATCCTCTGCTCATCAACTAGCTGGCATCTTCACTAAGCTGGTCACAACACATCAATTTACAAATTTGCTATCCAAAATGGGAACCCTAACTTGAGGGAGAATATCAGAGGGTATATGTGTCGATTTATGTTGGTTATTATTTATGTTTAATGTTTTTTATTTAGCTTGCAAAGACACTCTTTGTATTTTTTTTTTTTTTTGTTCACAGACACTCTTTGTATTTAAACAACTTTGTTATCACATTGTTAATTAATGAAGCTTTTACAATAAACTCCATGAGTTGAAATGTTCCTCTAAAAACATCCACCATTGTTGGGTGTAAAGATAGAGTTCACAAGTAAAATATATGTTGCATAAATGTTTTTCTTTTTGGTTAAAAGGCGTTCTATTTAAAGCATACTAAACTATTACAAGGCTACAACCACTTGGGTTATACAGTTTTGCATCTAGGTAAACGGAGAAGTTAGAAACAACCCATATTCTGGGAGATACAACTGAAATTATAACTTGAGTAGGGAATAGAGAAAGTAGACTTGATTTGCAAAGCAAAAAGTGTATTATTTGCAAAGCAAATACCTAGTATTTGCAACTAGGTAAATGATGCATAAATGTTAGATATTAGTTTGTAATCTAGTTACAAGTTTTTAACATATTCAAAGAGTTTTTGTGAGAGTAATTCCCAAATTTTATGGATCATAACTAGGAGTTAGTTCAAATATAGTGGTACACTGGTACTAGGTGTCAGGTTTTGAGAGTTATTTAATATTTTATTTAATTTTTTTAAATATATAACATTTTAATTTTTAAAATTCGATCTATTTATAGTATTTTATTATTAATATATTTCAGTTAATATATTTCACTATTTAGTTATTTTATCATTTAAAATTGTTATAGAATTAGTATTTGTTTAGAAAATTATTTCACGACGTGTTTTCATTTTCTAATTAAATGGTTTTGTATGTCAAATCTATGCTTTTATTGTAGTGTCAACTGCATCAACACACAATGATTTAGATAGACTAGATATCGGGTTAAATCACTTTATATTATCTGTAAGAATGTCAAAATTAGGGATGAAAAAAACTAAACTGAAATCCATACCTGAACTCGACTAGAACAATCCAAATGTGAATATGAATCGATTTGCAAAACAATATCTGAATAGATCATGTTGACCAGTATTTTGGATTATATTACTTGAATCCAACCGAATCAAATATGTACTCTAAAAATATGAAAGTTCAAAAATCCTTCAACTCCACCCCTAACCCGATGTTCGAATAAATATCGAAGAGACCCGAATGTCTGAATAATTATCTTAAGGGAGTAGCTAAAATCTAAATATGTAAACTCAAATATCCAAATCAAAATTTTCTTTTGGTAATTAATCTTGTATTTTTGTGGTTGTATGAGTATTCCGGTTATCAACCCAAACCACCCGAAAAACATGAACCGAACCCGAAAAATATGAATATGAATTTATTTCGGGTGTATTCAGGTTCCACATGTTTTACTAGATTCAACCCAAACCCAAACTCGAACCTAAAATCGGAACCCAAATAAACCCGAACTTAAACTGACTCGAATTTTAGAATACCTAAATTAGGTTTGCACTGATGCCCCCAAAACCCCGACATCTAAATTAACCTAAATGGGTACCTAAACATCCATATGGTTCCAAAATTATGGTTTCCTTGTCTAGACAAATTTTTCAAACCATATATTATCTTTTAAGAGAAGATGATGACGTTTGTAAAACTTCTTTTTCGACTTGCCTAAAAGATATTGTCTTCACAATTAATTGATTTAATTCTAGATTCTAGTTAGCCACCATCGACGCATTATGAACGAACACTCTACAACATGTGATTAGACGAAGAAATATATGTACCTTATGCTTATAAGCTCTCTCTCTCTCTAATAAGTTTGATTAAATTTTTTTATTTCACGTCTGGTAATTGGTGACATCAATCGGCCACCACCCTTTTTTTCCTTCCTAATCTCATATCCTTCGTCTTCTCTTCCTCGTCATCCTGACATGTTCGTTAGTCACTGCATATATATGGACCTCTATTTGTCTTTGGACCTCTGTAGATCTATGCACCAGTGGATCTGCTTTGGGTGTTTGTGCTTCTGCGAAGCAATTGCGAGGTGATGTCAGTAAAGGAGCTGAGTGGTTCCACAAAGGGAAGGAACATGATTTCTGCAATATGACAAACTGATTAATAATATCTATATCTATATATATTATATGAGAAGTCGCTTGTTGACTTGACGAGCTCACAGAATTTGTGCGCGCAGTTCTGTTATTCGCCGGTTTCTAATTTTTAATTCTAAAAAATAAGTTTTCGCTTATGTGGCGTCTTGTGATTGGCTATCTATTATTTTATGCTTTAAAAAATGGTCTACCTTTTGTTAAAGACTATACTAACCCTACTCAAAATTATAGAATTTATCAATATGAAAAAAATATATCACTTGTGTTTATCTTAATTCAATACTCCTTTTTTATTTTCTTTTGTAAAAAATTATAACCTAAAAAAAACTCCCTGTCTTTATCTTAGGTCAATTCTCCAACTTTATAAATACTAAAATATAAATTCACAGTTTTCATAAATAGTTCAATCTTGTTAAACATCCACCATGTTCGAGTACGTCGAACGGACTGGAAGATATGGGCCAAGGTGTTATGGGTTTTGAAACACGTTTTGGTGGCAAGGGGTCCAATTATGGAACTCATCTTGGTCGATGAACATGTCTATGAATCGGTGTTTTCTTTTGAATCAATGAGCTCATCTTTGCATCGTTTGATTTACTCTAACTCGTGGTTTCTATTTCTTTTGTAGTTTTGAAAAATACAAGCTTCTATTTAGATAAAATTTCATTACATATACGTTATCGGTATTTTTTTAGGATAAACTTTTACAAAAATCGTCATGCCCGTGCATCCACACGGACCACCACCTAGTTGATAATGATACGAATAAAAATAAAAATATGTGCTACCAACGTTACATATACAGAAAAACGATTTACGCGGAGATTTTTTCCTTGATGCTTTTACTAGATTTCAGATCCGCACCTTGCGCGGGATGAGATGACTATATATGATATATTGGATATATTATTTGCAAACTTTTTGAGGTTTTATCTATATAAAAAAAACGTTATGATAGTAATAATACAGTGTATAGAATCTTAGTTGCTATGTTTATAACTTAGGGAAAATCATATAAATTGATTGTAGTATTGTAGTATTATTGTTTGTTTCCAAAATTTGTAGTACTATTTATAGGTATAATTGTAGTAATGGAAATTATTAGCATTATAAAGTAATGTATATAGAATATAATTACTTAAGTAGGTAAAGCTTATCATGACATGCGTTAACATAAAACAAATCCGTTATATATATAAGGATAATCATCATATTTGTATCTTATTATTTGGTTATTTTGCAAAATAATTGGTATAAGAAGTTAAGAAAAAGAAATGATAATTCTAAAATTACTTTAAAAATAAAAAAAATTAAAATGTATTAGTTCTAGAAAAAATAGCTAAACAACTATAAACCAATTTAACAAAAAAAATTAAACAATATCGAAAGGTAATAATAATGTTTTAATATTTAACAAAAATATTGTACTTAATAATGAAATATGCACATAAATTAGATCGAAAATTAAACCATGTTACTAATCATACAAAATTACAAACTTATGGAATTTGTATAAATAAATGTAATGCTATATACTAAAATTGTATGAATATATGAAAATGCATTCTTTATAAATAAATAAACGTAAAATGAGGTACTATATTTATTTTATGACATTGCTTAACGCAATAACTAATGAAAAGAGATATGAGAAAGTATAAGATTTAGAGTATCAGATTTGCATTTAACACAAAACTATATGTGAGGTAACCTGAGATCAACATCTTTCTCATCAAAATCATCAATGGGAACAGTGAGAACCTTCTATGTACACACTTTGCTACTTAGGTAGTACCAACCCATATGAGAATCCATTCCACTTTTTTAGAGCCATGACAATACACCTATCACTATATAGATAAAATGAATTTATTAAATATATAATTTCTATAATGCATATAAAATCTACTACATATCAATGTATTAAATATGTTATCATCTATATATCTGCTTAATTTGGAAAACCTCTATGATAGTCTTACTTGGTGTGTGAACAAAAAAGTTATCCTTATCAGATACACAATTAATGAAAGCAACTGGATTTGAATCCACAATGGCAACTTCCAATCATCTTCAAGCAATATGAAATTATTGAAACAAAAAAAAATCAAATGATATAAACTTTTCATAGTTAAGCTGAAATGTCATAATATAATATAAAAATGATATATATAACTCACGATGCTTTGAAATATTAAAATTCTTGCATCCCATGATTGAGAAACACCTTAGAAACATTGTAAGCGTTTGATACACTACGCTTTTCTATAAAAATAAACAAAAGAAAATACTATTAAATACTATATAAAAATTAAAAATATTATTAAATAATAAATGATACCTCTTTTAATTTTTATCTTGATGTACCACATGACACACATAAATTTCGTCAAACCACGATCTTGAATCGTTGTTAACATATGCAGCTAATTGTCTACAAAGAACTAAAGAGAGATAGTCATCAGTGAAACATATAATTTTAGTATATTTTAATTATATATGAAGCAAAAATAAAATAAATATATTTAATCAAATGCGAATACAAAGCAATAGTAAATGTACATAAAAAATATCAATATCAAACACATTTCGAATTATGAAGTTCGACAGTTATCTTCAGTGTATCCTTCCCATTTACTGCAATACTCTCAACTCGACTCACGTTAAATCTGACCAATTACATTTAAAAATAACATGAAAAAGATTTTGTCATAATGTTTTATAAAACATACTGTAACGACCCCGACCCGAGGATACCGGACTGCTCCAAATGGTATCGTCAAAACCGGAGCAAACTTCACCAACCGGTTCACAAATTTATTACTTCTGACTTTACCTGCAGAAACACCAAAAAGGAAAAAGGAGGGGTGAGTGATTTTTCAAACAAGCCACTCAGTGAGGACGGACCCGACTCCGCCTCACCCGCTACCCGCCTAACCCCGTTAGACTAGAACTAGACCACAACCCCTAAAGAACACAGAAGACACCTAGAGTGTCGCGCAAGCAAACTACCAATCGCTGCGGGTACTGATTCCACCCTTCACAACCCCACCCCATAAATAAGGCTGCTCCAGATGGCTTCGCCAAAACAGTTGACTGACTCGGACTCCTAGACTCTCCTACGCGAAAATACGTTTTTCCTAGACGCCTAGCAAAACACAGGCCTCAATACTCGGTACTAACTTCCCCCCTCGCGGCCATAACCAACCCTAGTTTACATATCTTCGGGTTCAATCAGAGCCAAAACAGTCTCTCACAGAACCTGCAGCAACCGACGCAGTGACCGGGCTACCATTTACATTCCCTCCGAAAAACCGGTGTGTTCGGACTCAGGACTTTCTTTTTACCCGTCAAACCTCTTGCCATCACCAAAGGGCTCAGCTGACGGACTGTCCCGCGCAGTCTGTTGCCATTACCAGAGGGCTCACCTAACGGGGGACAGTACCACCCCGCGCAGTCTGTTGCCATCACCAAAGGGCTCACCTAACGGGGGATGATCACCACTACCGCCTCAACGATACTACATCCATAGCAAGGGGGAAAACACCACACGCTTCACGTTCCTGCAGTAGGCTCCGCACCCACTGGAGGAGACTCTCCAATTCATTCTATTCCTAAGTCATCTCGCGTAATTATCAATCAATGCCAAATCAAACCTATTCATTTTATGACCTAGGTTTACAAGACTCTCTGACCTAGGCTCGACTTAACGACCCCAAACAATCGCACTTAGGCGTATAGGACTTTATATAAGCAATACATATTACATACACTTATTCGTGCCAAGACATATAGCGCGACACTGGCCGATACTCTAACCCTAGCCTAACGAAATTAGGGAGTAACGAATGAGAATGAAGGCGGGAACTCCTCACCATGGCCTAATCGTCTAATGACTGCCGAGATTGACGACTTCCATCTCTGCTTCCGGGATCTCTGCGGAATCCTCCGCGGCGTTATGCTCTCTGGAGCCTGACTCTCTGCCGATGCCTTCTCCTCTATTACCCCAAGCAGCTCCTTCTTCGGAAGAGGATGAACCCGAGGTGGAAGACTCCTGAGCTACGTCTTCCGGGTTCCGGTTTACTACTCCGACACTGGTTCCCGAAGGTTCGGCTCGTCCACTCACTCTCCATGTGGGCGGCTTCACCGCACTTGAAGCAACCGCCCGCTACGCGGCTCTGAGCAGCTCATCCGCTTCTTCCGGTTCATCTCTGGACCGCTTCCGGGAACCTTCCGTTTTGGCTTCCATGCATTGATGCAAGGAAGGTCCGCAGAGCACGGTAACTCCATTCTCTGGTATAATCATTCTGGTTTGCTGCTCTGATCCGGTTAACTCCCCGGTTCGGTTCACCCCTTCGGTTTGATCACCCGGTCCGGTTTCCTTTCCGGTTTGGATTCCAGCTTCGGTTTGCTCAGAACCGGTTCCCGGTTCGGTTTTCACTTTGGTCTGGTTTTCTCCGCCGGTTTGGTTTTCTCCACCGGTTTTCTCCGGTTCGGTTTCGGGTGTGCGTCCCACGGGTTGCTTCTCCTCCAAGTCACCCGAAACCCTAGCTCCACGTTGCTTGGTCCACAAGCCGTCGCCGCCCATTAGGGTTTCTCCAAAACCCGAGCCACCACAGCCTCCTCCGACCACGTTCGGGCCACCACCGCCGCCTCCTGAGTCGCCACTACACCACTGGAGCCTCCGATCGTCGCCACAGCCCCACCACGAGCCGCGATCACTCCGCTCCTCTCGACACAACCCTCGGACTATGGCTGTCCTTCCCCGATCACCACGGTTTCAGCCTTCTCCGTCGTCGTTCCACCTTCTCCGACCACCACGGCGCCCTCCCCCTACTCTGTGGCCTTTTCCGACGTCAAAACCACCACGGCGCAACCCTTCTCCTTCTCGGGTTCGGTCTCCTCCATCACCACCACGCCGGTTTGGTCCCGCCGGCTATCGTCCTCCTTCGTGGAGCACGACTCTCCCCCGCGTCGCACTCCTCCCCGGCGGCGCACCGATTCACCTTCCTCGTCTGCTTCTCGTCGCATCTTCTTCTTTTTTTTTTTTGAGTTTGCGTGTGTCGAGAGAGAGAGAGAGAGTCTAGGGTTTTAGGTTGTAAGAGCGGGTCGGGTCGCAGGTCTAGGGTCGGGTTCGGGTGATGGGTCGGGTTTGGGCCTGGAGTGGGTCGGGTATTACAATTCTCCCCTCCTTACAAAGAATTCGTCTCGAATTCTGGGAGTTTGTAATTTCTGAAATCCTCCGGACGATAAGTCGTTCGTACACGAGTCCCGTCGAGTGTACCGGCTTCCTAAGCTCTGGTCTGACGAGGTATAGAGTGGTCAGAAAGAAGAACGGGGCGATTTGATTACTTAGGACAGCAAGAGGAAGGACACCAAAGAACGGACTTGAAAAGGAATAGAAGATATAATAGAACGAAGAAATGTTTCAAAGAATGACAATAATTCAAAGAAAAAGAACATACTCTAGTCTAACGCGATTAACTACTCCTACGATCCTAACCTGTCTAACCTACCCTCCCGAACACCCATCCTACTACTGGCTCTACTCGAGATCAGAATCAGGACTGGAATCAGAGCTCACGGGTGGACCGCTAGAAATGTCGATAACCTCCGTGTCTTCCTCGAGGTATTCCCCCAAGTCGTCATCTGAGTCCTCGTCGAGCTCTTCGTCGGAGTCGTCTACCAGTTCCTCTTCA
>OVAN01014467.1:0-12018 GCA_900406275.1 Anastatica hierochuntica | reverse complement strand
TATATATATTTTATTAATTAGAAACTTGATACATAATCCCCATGGATGAGATCATTTATGCAATGAGGAATGAAATCATAATAAGAAAAAGATTGCCTATTGAGATATTGATTCTTTGCTAGAGCATGAGCGACTCTATTGCCTTCTTGCTTGTCCATTGCATTCAAACCTCTTAAGCCAATGCTGTATATCCTTTGTCCAATTTGCTACATCAAACCTCTGTAAACCACCTTCTATTATATCAAAAACCATTTTATTATCTCCCTCCAAGATGACACTTTTATAACCTTTACACCATAGGTGTTGAATGGCCATCAATAAACTCTGTAATTCAGCTTGTATTGATGTAGTTAAGATCATGCCTCTAGCTTGCCATGCTCCGAGAAACAATCCATCATGATTATGTATTACCCATCCGACCGTTGAATTATTCTGATTTCCTCGATAAGAACCATCATAATTGCATTTAATCCAATTCTCCAATGGTCTCTTCCAACAAAACCTCAAAGAATCATCACTGGAAGAAGCCACAGGTGAGTGAGACACGTCTCCTGTCGCAAAACTTATCCATTCCTGTGTATCGATAATAGCTTGATGAACTTCTCTTTCCCATGGTGAGTTTGGTTTTTGGAAGAATAATTTGTTACGGCTTTTCCAAATTCTCCATAAAGTCCAAAGGGGAAGATTCTTCATGTAAGATGAGAATGCATTGTTCCTATAATTCTCAGCAATGCTCTTCATCTTATTTTCAAAACTAACCAGCAAGTCTAAGAGGCTTTGCACCGAAACATTAATACCCCTCCATATTTTAAGAGCATAAGGACATTGAAAAATAAATGCTTTGTATTTTCCACCGACAAAGTGCATCTACGAAGAATTTCATCACTTACAACATTCCTGCGTTTAAGCTCCTCCCTTGTTGCAAGAGCATTCGATAACATCTTCCATATAAACATCTTGAGTTTGGGTGCTGCATTTATCGTACAAAACTGTTGTTTCAGATGTGGATTCCCATGAGGTGGAATGGTACCTTCATCATGGCTGTTAAGGGAGACGTTGTACCCTGATTTTATAGTATACATTTGACGTATTCGTATTTTATAGGTTTTTATTGTGGTTTTATTCGAGATATATGATATTTTAGTATGTATTCGGTTCTCTTTGGAGCGGTTTTGTGTTCTTTAGTGTTTTTACAAGTAATGAGCTTGATAGTGCGGAAAGATCACATTTTGGACGGATTTCAAGTATCGAAGGAAGCGTTATTGAAGAGTTGAAACATCCTAGTAGAATGAAGGGGATCGATCGATCCCTGTCCAGGATCGATCTATCCTGTCACGATCGCAGACCAAGTTTTTAGAACCGAACCGAGAATTCGAGAATCAATTACATGTTTAATACCTAAACTCGTGTTTTATCTTTCTTTGTGTGGTTTTTGTGAGTTTTTTGAGCAAGAGAGAACTTTTGAATCCGAGAAGAATTCTGAACCTTTTCTTTGTTTTTTATTCAATAACAATCATGTCTCTCTTTGATTTTTTTGTGATTGTTTAATTGGCATGTGTGAGTAGTTCTATAGTTTGGTTTAGGGTTTCTAGTAGGGGATTTCATGATTTTGTGATTGATAGTTTGTTAGATCAGGGAATTATCAATTGATCTTCATTTATCTTTGTGTTTAATGCTTGAATTGGCTTGATCACCTAGCTCATGAATTTAGGATATTTTACGCACCAAAAGAATTTGATGAAATTCCTGAAATAAAGATAAGTGAGCAAATTGTCTTAGACCAACAGAAGTTGATTTGTAAGCAATTTTTGAACAAATAAATCCCGTTTAGAATGCATGTTTAGAATTCAAAACTCAACGGAAGTTAGAGTCTAGGATCCTTAAACATAGGTAGTTGGCGCTACAAAAGTAGGTTGACTATAAATTTGTGAATTGAGTTCAAGATGGTTCTTAAGAGTTCCCTGACAACAAACCTACAATCATGATGAAATGATTTCCCTGACAACAACCAATACCCAACGTTTTCTCTAATTGATTTACAACTTCTACGTTTCTTTGTTTCTTGCTTGCTTGATTTTGAATTTCTGCATCAATCTACAACTCTTCTTTTTTTTTTGCTTTAGCCTGTGTTTGAGCTGATAGTTTTATGTGCAACCTTTGGTCTCCGTGGATTTGATCCCGAACAACAACAACGTACACATCTGTACGCTTGCAGTGTTTTCTTGGGTGAAAACCTGAGCTATCAAGTTTTATGGCGCCGTTGTCGGGAACCAACAAGTCATCTTAGAACTTAGGATCATTGCGTTCCTAAGACATTTATTTTACTTTGTTTAACCTCTTCTTTTTCTTCTTCGTTTTTTTTGCTTTTCGGTGCAGCCAAGGAAAAGCGATTCTTCTTAAATTTGAGCAAGAACTTGGACGTTTAGAGAGTCAGAAGAAGAAGGAGAAGATACTTGAGAGTATTCCAGAATCTAAGTTCGAAGACACTATAGGTGACAACATGGAGAACCTTCAGATCCGAAACAATCCTCTCTTCCCTGGAGCTCTTCCAAGAATTGATCCACCTGTTGAAGATGGCGCTAATGCTAGTGTTCAGCAGATCGGCCAGCAAAATTTTGCAGCTACAGGGCAACACAACGCAAATCAACCTCCACCGAGGGTGACTTTGGCGTAATATGACACTCCTAAAGATTTCTATGCGAATCGTGTTGGGATTCGTCCGCCTCCTCTTGAAAGGAGAGACTTTAAGAACAAGATTGGTACATTAACTTGGTGCAGCAGAAACAATTTCATGGATTGCCATCCGAGAACCCTATGCACCACTTGGACAAGTTTGAAGCAATATGTAATACCATTCAACACAATGGGGTACCTGTTGAAGCTCTGAAATGCAGGTTATTCATCTTCTCGTTGAATGACAAGGCTATGAGATGGTACAATGGCTTAGAGTCGAATTCTTTGACTACCTGGAAAGCAATCAAGGCAACCTTTTAGGGGCATTTCTTCATGAAGTATCAATTTACGTCTCTCAAAAACAAGATCGTTGGATTTCAACAATTGGGTATAGAGAGCTTCCATGCGGCCTGGGATAGGTTCAAGGAGTATACTAATGATTGTCCACATCATGGTTTCACAGATTGGAATCTCCTGAACATTTTCTACAATGGAGTTGAGGAGAAATATCATAATGCCATGGACACTGCGAGCAATGGTGACTTTATGACGAAGATTGTCGAAGAAGCTTACATGTTGGTGAACAATATGGCGAATAGCCAAGCTAATCGGAGGTCTTATTTTGATCGAGGTAGAGGAAGTGTAGCAGCAGATGCAAAGAGGATTGATGATTTGCAGTCAAAGCTTGATGAACTGGTGAGAAGAGATCAGAAAGGAGTACACTTCGTTGGGGAGTAAAATGATGCACTTGTGTTCCAAAAGCAGAAATTGGGACAAATGTATCAAGAGTTCATGTCTAAAGAGCTGAATAGTAGTTAGAGAGATGTGAATTACATTGGAGGTCAAGGAAACTTTGGAAACAGAGGTTTCAATCAACATAACCAATTCCAGAACAAGCCATACCAACAGAATCAGAGTGTATTCAATCCTGAATATCAGAACAAGAATCAAAATCAAAATAGCGGTTTTGGAAACAGTGGTTATCATCAGAAGAAACAATATGGTTCAGGAGGTTTTGAGAACAATTACCAGTCACGTTATCAGAATCAGAACCAAGGCCAGTCTTCCACATCTTCCCAAGATAGTGAGCTGAAGAAAATGCTACATCAAGTTCTCGAAAATCAGACCAAGTACGTTGCGGACATAAATCAGAAAGTGGACCACATGTACAGTGATCTCAATGGGAAATTTGAGACGTTGAGTACTCATATGAAATTTCTGGAAACACAGGTTGTACCCACATGAAATTTGAGACTTCTGCGAGCAACAGAGCCCCTCTAGGCCTCATTCCAGGTAAACAGAAGAAGAACCCCAAATAGTACTGCAGTGCTATCATGTTGCGAAATGGTAAAAAGGTGAAGAATTTGTCCAGACCAGAAGGACAGTGATCGATCGATCCCTGCCCTAGGATCGAACGATCCTTGACTCAAAACGCCTCATAACAGAAGGACAGAGATCAATTGATCCTTGCACGAGGATCGACCGATCCATGTCATGGCATGAACACATCTGTTTTTTTGTGATAAAACGAAGCCACTGGAGGTTGAGGAAGACTATGTACCACCCCGCCTTATGTCCCTAAGCCTCTATACCCATCAAGACCTCGTCAAAAGATCAAGAAACGCGAGTACGAGAAACTGAAGAATCTAGTTGGTGAGTTATATGTACGATTGCCTTTCGTAGAGGCAGTCAAGATGGTACCTTCTCTGAAGATGTACATAAAGGAGATTCTTTCATATAGAATGACCTTAGAACAAGGTGTATCAATGCTTATTGCGGAGTGTACTGTAGTTCTACCGAACATCGCACTGGAGAATCGCGAGGATCCAAGTCCTTTTGTATTACCATGCAGGATTGGATTGCTTACATTTGAGTGATGTCTTTGTGATTTGGGGTCAGGAGTCAGTGTAATGCCCTTGTCAGTATATCAGCGATTGAATCTGACAAACTACAAGCCCACAAGAATGTCATTGGTACTTGCATATAGATCTATTTGAAGACCAGTGGGTATTCTAGACAACATTCTCGCTGAATTTGGAGAGGGATATGTGTTTACGGATTTTGTAATCCTGGAACTTGAAGAAGAACCGAAGGATCCTTTTATACTAGGAAGATTGTTCTTATCTACTGTCATAGCTATGATTGATGTGCAGAACGGTCAGTTAGATCTCTGTATTGGGAAGTAGACTATGAAGTTTAACATTGAGAAATCCGTGAAGAAGCCTACCATTAATGGGCACACGTTTTGGGATGACACACATGTTGATGTGATCGAGGACTCTGCTAAAGAGCTCTACACAGAGGACCCACTACGAGTTGCTTTGACTCAGATTGAGAGCGAATATAGGTTCCTGAATGAAGACACTTCTAAGGTTGTCACGTTGCTGGACTCAGCACCTACTAATGAGAAGCATGTCGCATACATCAAGCTCGTAGAGCCATCTCCTGCGACATATACCTCCTTTATGGCAACCTCGAACTTTGATTGGAACGAGCTGAAAGCTCAAAAACTCGAATTCAAGCCACTACCTGCAGGACTAAGGTACGTTTTCTTAGGTCCAAACTCTACATATCCTGTGATCTTCAATGCTAATTTGAACAATACTGAGACTACCTTACTTCTTTCGAAGTTGGGAAGTACAGAAAAAGCATTAGGATGTTCTTTGGATGATATCATAGGTATTTTTCCAGATCTCTGTATGCATAGGATCCACTTGGAAGATGAATCCAAGACTTATATCGAACATCAAAGGACCTAAGCTGATGGAAGTTGTCAAGAAGGCAATTCTGAAACTTTTGGGTGCAGGTGTGATATATCCCATCTCTGACAGTACATGGGTAAGTCCGGTACACGTGTCACCAAAGAAAGGTGGGATGATTGTCATCACTAATGAGAAGAAAGAGCTCATTCCCATCAGGACTATCACATGCTAAAGGATGTGCATTGACTACAAGAAGCTGAACTCGGCCACGAGAAAGGATCATTTTCCACTTCCTTTTATTGATCAAGTGCTTGATAGACTTGCCAATCATCCTTATTACTGTTTTCTTGATGACTATTCAGGTTTCTTTCATATTCTCATCCACCCGGCGGACCATGAGAAGACCACATTTTCGTGTCCTTATGGGACATATGCTTACCGGAGGATGCCATTCAGACTATGCAATGCACCTGCGACCTTCTAACGCTGCATGATGTCTATCTTCATTGACTTGATCGAAGATATCATGGAAGTCTTCATGGATGAATTTTCTGTATATGGTTCTTCGTATACTAACTGTTTGTCTAACCTTTACAGGGCTTTAGAAAGATGTAAAGAGAAACATTTAGTTTTGAATTGGGAAAAGTCTCATTTTATGGTGCAGGATAAGATTCTTTTTGGCCATAGGATCTCAGAGAGGGGCATCGAAGTTGACAAAGCCAAGGTAGAGGTGATGATGAGCCTGCAACCTCCTACATCTATCAAGGATATTCGCAGCTTCCTTGGACACACAGGGTTCTACAGACAGTTCATCACGAATTTTTCCAAGATAGTCTGACCTTTGACTCGATTGCTCTATAAGGATATTAAATTTGATTTTGATGTTGATTGTTTTTTAGCCTTTCAGACAATCAGAAGGCACTAGTCAGCGCTCCAATTGTGCAGCCACTGGATTGTGATTTACCTTTTGAGGTAATGTGTGACGCCAGTGACTACGCAGTAGGAGCAATGTTGGGTCAGAGAAAAGATAAGAAGCTCCATGTGATTTACTATGCCAGCAGAATAGTTGATGACACTCAGATCAAGTATGCAACTATAGAAAAGGAGCTATTGGTTGTGGTTTATGCATTTGAGAAGGTCAGACAATATTTGGTTTGATCAAAATTCATTGTTCATATCGATCATGCGTCTTCGAGGTATCTTATGTCTAAAAAAAATGCTAAACTGAGACTGTTGAGATGGATATTACTGTTACAAGAATTTGATCTGGAAATTCAGGACAAACAGGGCATCGAGAATGGTGTTGCTGATCACCTTTCTCGTCTACGAGTGGAAGATGAGACTCCACTTGATGATAGTCTTCTAGAGGAGGATGTCTACATGGTCACCTTGTTGGAGGATGAGTATGTGAATGAAGCAGATTTTTTTGCATTTAGACAGATCTATGATGAGATTCTTTGGTTCGCAGACTTTGCGAATTATCTGAGTTCCGAAGTAGAGCCACCAAATTTCGCAGGCTATGCGAAGAAAAAGTTCCCCAGAGGCGTCAGACATTACTTTTGGGATGATCCATTTCTCTACAAGAGATGTTCTGATGGACTTTTTTGCAGGTGCATTCCAGAGTCAGAAGTGCAGGGTATTCTCTATCATTGCCAGATTCGAAATATGTTGGACACTTTGCTACCTTCAAGACGGTTTCAAAGGTATTACAAGCAAGTTTCTAGGGGCCTACTATGTTCAAAGACGCCCATGATTTCGTTTCCAAGTGTGATGCCTATCAGAGAAAAGGCAATATCAGCAAAAGGAATGAGATACCTCAGAACTTCATCATGGAAGTTGAGGTATTTGATATTTAGGGTAATGATTTCATGGGACCATTCCTACCACTCTATGGAAATCAATGCATCTTGGTTGTTGTGGACTATGTGTCCATATGGGTTGAAGCGCTGGCTAGCCCTACAAATGATGCCAAACTTGTTTTGAAGATGTTCAAATCAGTGATCTTTCTGCGACTTGGAGTTCCTAGAGGTGTCATAAGTGATAGGGGATCTCACTTCATAAACAAGTTTTTTAAGAGTATGCTCAAGAAGCAAGGAGTTCAACATAAGGTAGCTACACCTTATCATCCTCAAACCAGTGGTCAAGTGGAAATTTCCAACAAGAAAATTAAGGGAATTTTGGAGAAGACAGTTGGCAAGACGCGGAAAGATTGGGTTGTGAAGCTTGATGAAGCACTATGGGCATACCATACTGCGTTTAAGACTCCTTTAGGCACAAATTCATATCATTTAGTCTATGGGAAGTCTTGTGATTTGCCTGTTGGGTTAGAGTACAGTGGATTATGGGTTACGAAGTTGATGAAATTCGACATCAAGCCTGCAGCTGAGAAGCGGATGATTCAGATCAATGAACTTATTAAGATACGACTGAATGCTTATGAGAACACAAGAATTTATAAAGAACGGACAAAAACATTCCATGATAAACGAATCATTCCATGCCATTTCGCTGCAGGAGATCAGGTACTCTTATTTAACTCACATTTTAAGATTGTTTCTAGGAAAGCTCAAATCGCGTTGGTCGGGACCATTCATGATAGTTGAGGTTCGACCATATGGAGTTGTCGTTCTTGAAGACAACGAACAGAGATTCACTGTGAATGACCAAATATTGAAACCATAAATTGCAAACGCGCCACCCGAAGAAGGAATGCGAATTCCTTTAACGAACCCACCTGTCGTATGATCGCATTACAGTCAGGCTCGAGACTTTAAACAAGCGTTGAGTGAGAGGCAACCCACTAGGTAGTTTTTGTTTTCATTTAGCTAGATTTTTAGTGTTTTCCGTTTTTGGTGTTTTTGGGTTTTGGTGTTTTCGATTTCTTTGTGTTTTTGGCTTTGGAATTGCATAAATAGGTGCGTCTGGACAGAAAGACAAGGATAGATCGATCCCTGCTCCAGGATCGATCGATCCCTGCACCAGGAACGATCGGTCCTTGAAAAATTACGCACCCTGACAGAAAGACAAGGATCGATCGATCCCTGCACCAGGACCGATCAATCCCTGTCATGAAACTATGATAAATCGTGACAGACCTCAGGTTTGCTTCATTCTTCTCTTTTCTTCTCTAAAACAAAAATCACCTCCAAAAACTCGTTTTTGATCAAATCTTCATGGATTGGAGTGATTTTTGAGCCAAAAATTATTAGTTTTTTGCCCTCTTTCATTTTATCCTATCAGTTTTCGCTAAATCGAAGGTATGTATTCGCAAACCTCACTTCAATTTTGTCACTTTTTAGGGTGACTTTGGAAACTTTTGTTTCCTTGATTTTTGATCGATGTTTGATCCTTGAATGATGTTATATACATGTTTTATGATGTTTAGAAGTAGGATTGTACCTGAATATAGTGATTTGAGGGTTGAATTTGGTGATTTTCTGATTTCACGTTTCGGACGCCAGAAGTTCGCGAGGATGTCTGTTCTTGATGATTTGCCTTGTTTATTGATGATAATATTCTTTTTTGGCATCTATATGATTGATTTTTACATGTTTTGATGATTGGTTGCGGTGAATTTGATGAATTTCACTTGGACTATGAATGCAAAACGAAAATTGGATAAGTTGATGAAGTTCTTGCTTTGTGAACTGTTTTGATGCATTTTCTTGCTATTTGAGTTTGATTTCTACAGTAAAATTTCTCTTTGCAATAGAGAGAATAGTTTTCGTGTTTGTAGCTTTTTGACTTTGATACTAAATTTGTTTCCAAGTGTTCGTTATCGCTGGATATGGGTAGACATAAAATCGGAGAGGTTCCCAAGACAAAGAAGAGGTCTAGCTCTAATCTACATGAGCGGTTTAGAAGGAAAAATCTCACAAATCCCGCTAACCGTCTTGTTACTGAAGAATGGGATGAGCAAGACTCGTAGTTCTTGAAGGATTTGGGGCATATCACATTCCCATTGACCCGTGTCATTGACGATGACCTCCTTGATGCATTGGGGATTCACCAAGACTTCTTTGATCTCTTTCAGAGGATGAGACTCTCAGGCTTACTAGAGCTTCAGGAGCATGTCTACCCAGAGCTTTGCCGAGAGTTCTTGGCATCTGCGTGCCTCGTCTATCAGGATCTTAGCAACCCTGTAGCAGACCAAGGCACATTCTCTTTCATCGTGTAGGGTCAGTTCTACTTTATTTCTCTTATGGATTTGGCACGAGTATTTGGTTTTTCGCAGGGTCGAGCAACTTATGTCTCACATTTGCCGAGGTCCGACGAGTTCTGGAACTATATTGTTGCTATGGAATTTGTTTCAAGGAGTGCGAAGCAGTCTTGTATTCGTAGTCCCGTTTTCAGGCTTGCAGCCAAGGTCCTTAGCTCCCACATTTATGCCAAGTCTATTCAGGTTGTTGTTACCAATGGTGAGTTGGATCTTCTGTTCATTGGAGTTAGACACACTAGGGATTTGGGAGCTCATATTCGATATGTGGAGGCCACAAATATGACCATGGTCGCGGTAGTTGCTGACAAATTCACCTTCTTCAAGATGGTTGCTTCTGAGAAGAATTCTTTTGCTGCAGGTGCTATTATCACTCATCTTTTCCATTTTGTAAAGTTTGATTTCACTGGTCACATGAGAGTGGAGTTCAAACTCCCCAAGCAGGTGAAGATCTGGCGAGACGAGAGACCTCTCTATGCTTACCTCGATGGGAAGCATCTTGTGGACTGTGCCGTCTTAGCTTCTCCCTAGAAGAAGTTCATTGATGATTCGAGACCTTTTGTCTACCACTTTTAGGATCGCCAGCAGAGGTTTCTATACATTGAGTTGCCATGCCTGGATCTGAATTCTACTTCTGATTCACCGAGAGTTGAATTTCTACCACCTGCATATCGCCTCTGCCCCTGTCCCCCTTCTTTTAAGAAGATTTCCCCATGTCCAGTTGGGGACCATGATGATGATGCTGACTATGAGGCGCATATGCCTCCACCTGCTGCACCTACGGATCCTGAGATCGCGGAGCTGTTTCCAAAGGATTTCATTGCTTATGAGCTTGACCCACCATCGCCACCTGCTGCTTCAGCCGCAGAGTTCAGAGTTTGGACGGTGTAGAGCCATCAGAGGTCGAGTTCCCTCATGCTGCGTTTTGCTAGGGGGCACTCGAAGATAGGGCATTTACTTTCTTGTTCTCCTCGCATGTCAGTTAGGGAGGATGCTATCAGGCTTAGAGCGCCACCACTAGCTACAGCTGATGTAGATGCTGATGCAAATGATGATGAGGATGAGGAGACAGATGATGAGGAGACTGACGAGGAGGAGACACGTGAGGCACTCGCGCAAGAGGAGGCTAAACGGAGCGAGGAGTACTCCAAGAGGAGAGCAGAACACACCTCCGGAGATGCAGGCAGGCGTCCCAGAGCCAGACCAGGAAACAGGCCCAACAATTCCAGAGCAGCAAAATAGACTTTCTTTCCTTTTTCTTTTCTTTTGGTTTTATTTTTCTTTTTATTTGGACTTTTCCTTTTTATTTGCTACTTCTCCCTTTCTTGGATTTGTTTCAAACCAAGACTGTGTGAGATAAGTCTGGGGGAGACTACTTATGCTTTTTCTTTTCTTTTGGTGTGTTTATGTTTTAATGAATCACTCCCTATGAATTATTTGTGCTTTATGATAATTTTAGAATATTATCTCTACGCATTGAACTTCATTTTTATGCTTATTGACAATTTCACTTGAGCTTTTAGCGCAGGCAAACCAAAATACCTCATGACCAAACTCCCCACCATAAATCTTTGGAACTGTGAGAACCGAAATTCGCACTGTCGATTTACGAAATCGAAGGAAACTCAGGAAACCCTAACTATCCCTGAGGTCCCGGAACTCTGTTGGGCCAAACAACAAGAGATCAGAACGCGATGAAAATAGACGATGGATTAAACATAAAGAGATTGCAAAGTAAACGTAAACATGATTCGTAAACAGATAACGAAGTTAAAGTAAAACGAAATCGCAAACGAAAACCAAATCGAAAGTAAACAGATATCGTAAACGAAGTAGAGTAAAATAGATCTTATTCCGAATTCATGTTTGAGCATTTACAACTGGTGTAAAGTCGTGGCCGAAAGAACTATCGGCGAGAACCCTAGATCTAACAGCGTAAACTTGTAAACCTAGTTGAGTGATGTATTCGTATTTTATCGGTTTTTACTACGGTTTACATACAAGAATTACGGTTTTTTGTATGTATTCGGATCGTTTTTGCGCGGTTTGTTGTTCTTTGATGTTTTTACAGGAACGAAGCTTGAATGGACTAAAAGAACGCATTTGGATGGAATTCAAGCACTGAAGGAAGTCTCAAGAAGACTGAAGAAATGTCCTCACAGAAGGATAGGGATCGATCGATCCTTGTCCTGTGAAGGGACATGGATCGATCGGTCCTTGTCCCGATTTCGGACCAGAAACGCAAACCGAAGTTAAAACGAACCGAGTTGTTTTACCTAAAACCTGAACTCGAGTTTTCCATTCAGATTATGCTATTTTCGATTTCCAGAACAAACTTCTGAACTTTGTAATTCCGAGAGAGATCCGACTCTTCTATACTTCGTTTTTGGAGAAGATTTCTTATCTCTATTCTTCGTTATTGATTCA
>OVAN01014466.1:0-12018 GCA_900406275.1 Anastatica hierochuntica | reverse complement strand
ATCACTCAGCTCTAGTTCAATCTCTGAAGCATTCTGTATTGCATCAAGAAGTGTCATGGGAGGTTATGAAGTGCAATGTCTTTTGTTCCTTTTAATACAATGATCACGAGCAACGATTTGTTGGAATTCCTGTATTTTGGAATCCTTTATCCTGGAGAGGATGGAGACATAAGAGATTGGTATTGTACCGTCTAGACCGTGAGTTAGCAAATGAGGAATGTCATAAGATTTTCTCTTTCTCGCATGTTCAATACCTCGCGATGATAGGGTCGCATCATCGACCAATCCTAGCGATGGTGGAGGATAAAAAACCTCGGGGACGAAAACAATTTCGGTTTGATAAGTGGTGGATAGGGAAAGCAGGTTTAATGGAATCTATACAACAGGGATGGATGAGTGTGTCAATGGGTGAAGGTTTTATCGACAAACTTGATAATTGCCAAATGGAGATTTCTCGTTGGAGGAAAAAGCACGACATGGATAATAGGGAGAAAATAACGAATTTGCAGCTAGCATTGGAGAAAGCTCAGGATGATGATCTTTGTTCACCGGAGGAAGTGTTGGCGATTGCTTTGAAATTGAAGGATGCGTATAGGGATGAAGAAATGTATTGGAAGCAAAATAGTAGGAATCAATGGCTTAGGGAGGGTGATTATAATACTATGTTCTTCCATGCACAGACAAAGCAGCGTCGTTCTAGGAATCGAATTTTCGGACTTCACAATTCGACAGGAAACTGGGTCACAAAGAATACGAATATATGTAATATTGCGGTTAATTATTTTGAGGATATTTTCACTTCTTTAGATCCCTCGGGGTTCGAGGAATTTCTTGATGAGATTCCGGCCTCGATTTCAGATCAGATAAATAGGATGCTTACGACTATCGTTATGGAGGACGAGGTCCACAAGGCACTTTTTATGATGCATCCGGAAAAGGCCTCGGATCCCGATGAGATGATAGCCCTATTTTTCTAAAAGTCTTGGGCTATTATCAAGGTGGATTTGGTGGGTTGGGTAAATAGGTTTATGATGGAAGGGTGTTTTGACCGACGGATAAATATGACTAACATATGTCTTATTCTAAAGACGGAACGACCTACTAAAATGACCGAGTTCCGACTGATTAGTCTTTGTAATGTTGGATACAAGATTATATCAAAGATTCTTTGTCAAAGGCTAAAACAGGTACTACCAACTTTGATTTCGGAGACGCAATCAGCTTTTGTCCGAGGTCGACTAATTTCGGACAATATCCTAATAGCACAAGAAATGTTTTACGGGTTGCGGACAAACCAGTCGTGCAAGTCTAAATTCATGGCTATTAAAACTGACATGAACAAAGCTTATGATCGGGTGGAGTGGTCGTTTATAAAAGAATTGCTACGCAAGTTTGGTTTTGCCGATAAATGAGTGAATTATGATGTGGTGTATTACATCGGTAAGATATAGGTTCTGATTAATGGTCAACCCCATGGAGAAATATCACCAAACCGGGGTCTGCGCTAGGGAGATCCTCTATCTCCCTATTTATTTATTCTTTGCACTGAGGTTTTGATTTCAAATTTTAAAGAGGCGAAGAGAGCAAAGTTACTCACTGGCCTCAAGGTGGCAAGATCGTGTCCGTCAGTCTCTCATATGTTATTTGCGTATGATAGTTTATTTTTTTGCAAGGCTACTTCAGAGGAAGGATACGTGGTTCTAAATATTTTGAAGCAATATGAGAAGGTCTTGGGTCAACAGATAAATTTTGCAAAATCATCGGTACAGTTTGGACACAATGTCCCGGATTCTGTTCAGTCAGAAATGAAAGGTATCCTAGGGATTTTAAACCTGGGGGCATGGGTTCGTATTTGGGCCTTCCTGAGAGATTGGGAGGGGCCAAAATGAAGAACGATTGCCGGACAGGATAAATGGTTGGTTTTCAAAATTTCTCTCCAAGGGTGGATAGGAGGTCCTCATTAAATCGATAGAGGTGGCGTTACCGACATATGTTATGTCATATTTTTGGTTACCGAAGGTTATCACTTCTAAACTTCAGAGTGTGATAGCTAAATTCTGGTGGAGCTCGAATGGACAACAACGAGGCTTACATTGGTTAGCATGGGATAAGATGTGTCTCCCTATAGATAAAGGGGGATTGGTTATTGGGTGATTGACGATTTTAATACTGCGTTATTGGCAAAAAAATTATGGAGGCTTATAGATGCTCCAAGTTCGCTTTTTGCGAAGGTTTTTAAAGGTAGATATTTTCGGAAAGGCAATCCTTTAGATTTGATAAAGTGTTATTCTCCCTCTTACAATTGGAGGAGTATTATTTCGGCACGCCCTCTGGTTAACAAATGACTTATTAAAAGGGTGGGTGTAAAATGTCATCCCAGCAAATCCCTACTATTGTGTTATGTAAACTCTGCGAATCAGGTCCGGTTTTTTGGACTAATATAGTTATTTAAAGTTGTTGACAAAAAAAGATAAAAATAAATATCATTAAATAAAGATAGTTCAACCAATAAATTTTTTTATAATATTATTGGTCACAAATGTCAAACAACATTAAAAAAAATTTTATGGAAAATTGAAAAAATTAATTATTTTGGAACGAAAAATTTTTCCATAAAACATCATTTATTGTGAAATGGAGGGAGTGTGGAAGAAATAATTATAATATCATATTTGTTTATGTTTACTCATCAAAGTAAAACTTACTTTTTGAGTGGTTGACTCAAAGAACATTGAAAAATAACTTAATAACTGTTCTTCTTTAAGGTCGATTCGCGTTGTCTATGGAGATGTTTGGATCGCCACAATCAAACAAGCATAAGAAGTATAAAGAGAAGAAGAAACAGAAACAACATAAAAATTGATCACCCAATTTAGCTGCAATGAGCTGTCTACGACTAGACCGAGGGGTTATCGGAATTCACTAGTCAAGCTTTTCCGGTGGACAAAAGTTTCTCTTTAATTTGATCCCAAAAGTCACTCTTTTCACCCGGGTTTCTTTCTCTCTCTCTATAAGATTTCTACTCTCAGTTCTACAAGTTCACTCACCAGTTCTTATATAGAATCACACACACATGAAACAGTTGTAACTTCCTAACAAACTTATCACTTACCAACCCTTATGTGAGAAGCTTCTTCTCTTGTTCAGCTTATCCATGTGACTCATACACTTGAGTTTCCTTTTGAAGAAGAGACCAAACCGACACCGTATTGACCTTCAACAAAACCAGTTTAAACGAGGCTCAAAACTCCGGTTAAATCATGAACCAAACAATATTGTCTTCAATTCTAATTCTCTCTGAATTAAGAACAAATTCAATAAACCTCAACAAAGTCCACTTTGACTTGTTCTTAAGTTCATGATCCTCATCTCATCTTTAACATGATTCTTCCTCGGCTTCTTACTGCTTAGGCACTAGAAAACCTAGCAGACCAAGAAACTGCTTTAATCTGCTCACATGCAACACTTAAGTGAAAACATCAGTTGGATTTTCACTACTGTGTACCTTTGATACAAAGTTCATCTTCACAGCCATGTGTTTAGTTCTCTCGTTAAACACATTATTTCTTTCCAAAGCAATGACATTCTGTAAATCATATAAAATCTCCACATTACCGTGACTATAACCAAACTTTGCACTAAACCCTTTTAGCCATATAGCTTCTTTAGCTTCCTCTGTCAAAGTTATATATTCTGACTCGGTTATTGAAATTTTTACCACCTTTTGAAGACTTGACTTCTAGCAAATGATACCTCCACCAGAAATAAAAACATATCTTGACAAAGATCTTCTGCGATCCAATTCTGCAACATTGTCTGAACCACAACAACCATATACCTTGAAGATTGGACACTTCTTAAACTCCACAAACATGTTGGTAGACACCCTAACATAACTAAGCACCAACTTTACATCATTCCAATGTATCTTAACATGACAGTTTATGAATCTCCTCAATACATCAATGGGATAGGCTAAATCTGGCATGGTTCCTATCAATTTATACATCTGACTCCTTACCGCATTACAGTAAAGTAATTACCTCATATAACCAAAATCAGTCTCCACCTCATTTGCACTTGCTGCCAGCAACGTAAAGTGTATCCCCAATGGTGTGTTTACCGGCTTTCCTTTCTCCATCCCAAAGCTCTTTAAAAAATTTCTCCTAGTAGTTTCCCTGTGTCAGCCTCAGAATACCCTTACTTATGTCTCTCAGTAAATCAATGCCTAATATTCTTCTAGCTGATCTAAGAAGTTTCATCTTAAACCTTGACTTAAGTTTCTTCTTTAAGTCTGATATTAGCTCCATGCTCTTACAAGCCACCAACATGTCATCTACATAAAGTAGAAGGAAATGTACACATCATAAACTTGTTTAAGACAAACACAGTTCTCATGTTCACTACTTCCAAAACCAATCAATAGCATTAAAGTGTTGAACGTTTTATTCCATTGTCTTGGGCTTTGCTTGAGTCAATACAATGATTTCCTCAACAAGCAAACACAATTCTCCTTACCTTTAACTACATATCCTTCAGATTGAGCCATAAAAATCTTTTCGTCAAGCTCTCTATGCAGAAAGGCCGTCTTAACATCAAGTTTCTCCAGTTTTAAGTCTTCTTGAGCCACTATAGACATCATGTATATGGTTGACACATGATTTACTAATGGTGCAAAAACTTCATTGTAGTTTATGCCCTCCTCGTATGCAAATTCCTTGGCGACCAACCTTGCTTTAAATATTGGTGCTTCTACACCAGGAATACTTGATTTCCTTGTAATATCCATTTGCAGCCAGTCACCTTCCTGCCTTTGTGTCTTTCTACAATATCCCACGTACGATAATTTTTGTGCAAAGAATCCATTCATCTCCAACTGCTTAATTAAACTTGTCACTACTAATATATCTCATGGCTACTTGATAGTTCCAGGTTTCCCTTGTTTTAAATACCATCATTACAAAACTTTCAAAATGTTCTTCATCAACCCTCGTTGGAGGCTTCGGTTCTCTCCTAACTCTATCTCTTTCCAGCATGCAGCTCATTTCTCCTGAGTTCAATTGTTCATAACCTACTTCAGGAATGGCCCCTCTAGATTTATCTTCTTCCTCCAATTTTGGTCATCTTGAATCTCAGGTTGTAGTTGTTCACTTGGATGATAATTGTCACCATCTGAGTTCAAGATCACATCCAAAAAGATGTATTCTTCTCTATATCACCATCTTCCGAAATCTCCTTCAAATCCTTGTAACAATATGCTTCATTAAAGGCCACATATATGCTAATTGATGCAATACTGCTTGGGAATTTGGGATGATTTTGCGCCCCTGATCTTTTTGAACAGAGATCGAAATCTTTGATCTGATTTTCAGTTTGTTTTCTGCGATTTTTGGGAAGAAGAAGAGAGGAATTGATGGTTGGATAGGATTTTTTACGATCTAGAGAATTAACTCTTTGATGATCTTAAACAGAAAAGGCCCTTAGAGAATTAACTCTTTGGCGAACAGCTTCTTCTGTATTTTACACACTAGAAGGTTGTGAATTGAGATATGACACACTCAAATTCACGAAAAAAGATAGAGAGAAACTTCTCTTTTCTAGATTAAAACTTCGATTANTTGATGATCTTAAACAGAAAAGGCCCTTAGAGAATTAACTCTTTGGCGAACAGCTTCTTCTGTATTTTACACACTAGAAGGTTGTGAATTGAGATATGACACACTCAAATTCACGAAAAAAGATAGAGAGAAACTTCTCTTTTCTAGATTAAAACTTCGATTATCTAAAAGTTTGCAGCTACAAAGCTTAAATAGAAAATAAAACTAGGGTTTTCCTAAACTACTAAACCAAATCGAAAAAATACTAACCAAAAGAAATAATGCTAAACAAATAAAAGTCGAACAATTAAATATCTCGTTGTGCCCTTTCGCATGGTCGTAGATTTTCGCATTGCCGTCAGATTGATATATTATTCGACCATATAATGTTTTTGCTTGATGGGCCTTTCTTCGTGTGGACTAAGATAGGTCTGAAGACTGATTTTTTCATGAATATTCAAGCCCAACGCGATCTTGAATCCATAAGCTTCTCTCGGTCCAATACTTCATGGATCATACTGATTAGCTCTGTAGCAAAACCATTAAACCGTGTCATGATCCTTTGCCTAGTTGGTTCATGTCTTTGCTTTTCTCCTTTAATTTTGATGTTGATCCATGTTGCATCATCCCCTCCTCTTTTAAAAGAATTTGCCTCAAATCTGGACCCTCTAGGATGAATGAACCGTCAATACTTAGCTTGGATGTTGTTTTCCTTTTGTCCAATGTGTTGCTTTTGTTGCTGGACACACATGCCATTCCTACTGGCTCAAAAACAAAGTGTTGTAGCCTCTTGACGTGCCTTAGATGCTCCATGAGACTGTACTTAATCCAAATAACAGGCTAAAGCTTATCAAAACAGAAAAATAATATATGATTTCCACCTGTTTTCATCATTGCGTGCTCCTTTTCGTAGACTGATTCTGATCCAATGATTTCTGCTTCTTCAGGCACGTTTTGGTCATGAATTGGGACACTTACAGCCTTTGGCTCCTCCTCTGGTTCAGGTGAAGCCGTGGAGAAACAAACCTCTTGTGGTGGAAGCCTCTTTGATGGATATGACAGATTAAACTCTTCAAAGCAAGAAAAATCAAATTCAGACTCCTCCCACTGAAAATTGGGTACATACCTAGAACTCAATGTTATTTTAAGCTCCTCCCAAGTGATGATGGGTTCTTCCTCCTCCCACCGTACTTCTTTTTCAGCTTTCCACTAAGCTCTAGCCTCACCTCGCAGCAGACTGATAGCAAGACGCAGCTTTTCCCATGAAGGTACTTGACTATAGTGAGTGAAGTTGTCTACGTCTTCAGCCCATGAGAGGAAGTCTTCAGGACCTTTTCCCCAAGAAAAAAACCTTGGTAGGATCATAGGGTCGTGACCGTGATCTCTGATTCAGTTGCTCTGATACCACCTGATGCAATTCTGTTTGGGAATTCGGGATGATTTTATGCCCCTGATCTTTTTGAACAGAGATCGAAATCTTTGATCTGATTTTCAGTTTGTTTTCTGCGATTTTGTGGAAGAAGAAGAGGGGATTGATGGTTAGATAGGATTGTTTACGATCTAGAGAATTAACTCTTTGATGATCTTAAACAGAAAAGGCCCTTAGAGAATTAACTCTTTGGCGAACATCTTCTTCTGGATATTACACACCAGAAGGTTGTGAATTGAGATATGACACACTCAAATTCACGAAAAAGATAGAGACAAACTTCTCTTTTCTAGATTAAAACTTCGATTCTCTAAAAGTCCGCAGCTACAAAGCTTATATAGAAAATAAAACTAGGGTTTTTCTAAACTACTAAACCAAATCGAAAAAATACTAAACCAAAAGAAATAATGCTAAACAAATAAAAGTCGAACAATTAAATATCTCGTTGTGCCCTTTCGCATTATCGTCAGATTGATATATTATTCGACCATATAATGTTTTTGCTTGATGGTCATTTCTTCGTGTGGACTAAGATAGGTCTGAAGACTGATTTTTCCATGAATATTCAAGCCCAACACGATCTGTTTTGAATCCATAAGCTTCTCTCGGTCCAATACTTCATGGATCATATTGATTAGCTCTGTAGCAAAGCCATTAAACCGTGTCATGATCCTTGGCCTAGTTGGTTCATGTCTTTGCTTTTCTCCTTTAATTTTGCTGCTGATCCATGTTGCATCACTAATCAAACTCCTTCTCTCTCCTAAGCTCAAAATCTTATAACCTTTGACCCAATTAAGGTATCAAATGAAAACACCCTTTATGGCCCGATTGCAGTTTTCTGTCATCAGTATGATAATAACAATTGATGCCGAATTTACTCAGATGCTTATAGCTCATAGTTGTCTTAGATCAAACCTCTTCAAGTATTTGACCACCTATTTCAGATGATAGACTTCTATTAATCAAATAGACTGAAGTGCTCATAGCCTCAGCCTAAAAACCCCTTGGAAGCCCTGACTCACTGAGAATACTTCTCACTTTCTCTAGAATTGATATGGTCATCCTTATCACTACACCATTTTGTTGCGGTGTGTGTGGAATAGTCTTGTGCCTCGAGATTCTGTTCTCTAAGCAAGACTCATCAAACTCCCTGTTATAGAACTCCAGCTCACTATATGTCCTAATTTTCCTGACCTTTGAACTTGTTTGATTCTCCACTAAGACCTTCCATTCCTTGAATCTCTCCGAGACTTGATCCTTTGACTTAATAAAAATAGCCACCTTTCTAGAAAAATTTTCAATTAAAGACAAGAAATAGTGACACTTACCTAGTGATGATGGCACTGTAGAAGCTCCCCAAAAATATGCATGAATGTTATCAAGACACTCTTGACTTGTATGACTTCCTGATGAGAAACTCACTCTATGTGCTTTTCCGTAGATACAACATTCACATAACTCCACACTTGATATTCTTGAACCATTCAGGTAACCCTTCTTAACCAGATTATCCAATCCCTTTTATCCTATGTGGCCTAGTCTACTATTCCATAGAGTTATTGTATCATGTTTTGTTACAACATTCACCTCCCCCCGTATAGCATTTACCTTGTAGATGATACAACTTCCAATGTCTTTTAGCCTTAAGTATTGTTCTGCACCCTTTTTAACTTTCGAGAATCCAGTCTCTGGAAAAAAATTGCACCCTTGACTCAAAAGTGCCTAATGACAGAAAGTTCCATGAGAAATTCAACACATATCTCACATTAAAAATTTGTACATAACTTCCTTGAGATGTATTCAATTTCACTGTCCCAATCCCTTTCATTCTGGATGTACTTTTATTTGCCATCCTCAGATATCCAACATCGTACTCTGTAAGCTCTGAAAACCAGTCTCTCCTCGGTGTCATGTGGAAAGTGCAACATGTATCTAATATCCACATCTCATGGTAATTCAATGGATCCATTAGAATCACTTCAGATACCATCAAAGATTCAATATATTTCACACCACTAACAACAGATGATTCCCCTTTCTCTTGAGGATGCTACTTCTGCTTATGTTGACCCCTCTTTGGACAATTCCTCTTGAAGTGCCATTCCTCTCCACATAACCAATATGTCAACTTCTTAGCCCTTGGTTTTGATATAGACATGCCTCTATTCTTTCCATGTTTGTTTTCCGTGACAATGCTTCTTCCTCGTGCATTACCACCGGTTAAGAACACGTCTCCTTGAGTCTTGTTCTTGTTTGTAAAGCAAAATTTCTACTTTCTTCGAGTTTATAGCTCCTATCACTTCATCTAGAGTTAAAGTGACCTTGTCGTACCTGAACGTATCTCGCAGATGATCGAATTGCTTTGGAAGAGATATTAAGAGAATGATGGGTTGATCCTCATCTGAAATATTCACTTTAACATACCCTAAATCTATGATAATACTCAAAATCTCATCAATGTTAGCTTCAAGAGGTATGGACTAATTCATCTTGAATCCATATACATGTAAAAAGAACAAGAACCTTTAACATACATGCAACTTTAAGTTCTTTGATTATTTTCCTAAGTACCTGATCTGTAAAGCTAAGTACGATAGTGCTACAAACCTTTCTTTGCTTTCCTGCAAGTTCTTCATCAAGCTCGGTTGAATTGTTAGGATCTTCCTCCTTTGCACCTTTACCTTTTTGATCTTCAATCTTTATCGATGACGAAGCCACTTTCTCCAAATCTTGCTCTTCATGCTTAAAAGTTGTCATTAAACCTAATATCTCCAAATATACCAAGATCTTCTCCTTCCATAAGTTTTAATCGATTACAATGTTGAACTTTTCAACCTCCATCCTTGCGGAAGACATTAGAACAAATCAATATTATCTTCTGTGCTTCAAAACCAAATCGATCTTGATTGTGTCACTTTAAGACGCTCTGATACAAATTGTTTTTCTCTAAGGTCGATTCACATCGTCTATAGAGTCTTTTGAATCCCTAAAATAAAACAAGCAAAAGAAGAAATAGAAAGAAAAGAAGAAATAGAAACAAAAGACACAAAAATTGATCTCCCAGTTCAACTACAATGAGCAGCCTACGGCTGGGCCGAGGGTTTCTCAGAATCCACTAGTCAAGCTTTTCTGGTGAATAGGAGTTTCTCTCCGATTTGACCCAAAAATTACTCCTCTCACCCGTATATCTTTCTCTCTCTAAGATTTCTACTCTCAGTTCTACAAGTTCAGTCACCAGTTCTTATATTGAATCACACACACAAGAAAAATTGTAACTTTCTAACAAATTTATCACTCACCAAGCCTTATACAATAAGCTTCTTCACTGGTTAAACTTCTCCATGTGACTCGTACGCTTGACTTTTTATAGCTCAGGTTTTTGCCCAAGAAAACAATGCAAGCGTACGGATGAATACGTTGTAGTGGTTCGAGATCAAATCAATACAAATCAGAGGTAGCATGAAAAACTTTAGATCAAACGCAGGCTAAAGAGAAAAGGAAGGTTTGTAGAATGATGCAATAAATCGAAATCAAGCAAGAAAGAAACAAAGAAATGCAGGGGTTGTAAATCTATTAGAGGAAAATGATGGGTATTAGGTGTTTCCAGGGAAATCATTTCATCAAGATTTTAAGTTTATTTTCGGGAAAACTTTTAAGTGCCATCTTGAACTCAATTCATAATTTTATAGTTAACCTACTTCCGTAGCGCCAACTACCAATGTTTAAGGATCCTAGACATTAACTACCGTTGATTTTTGAATTCTAAACATGCATTCTAGACATGATTGATTTGTTTACAAATTTCTTAGACATCAACTTCCGTTGGTCTAATAGAATTTGCTCACTTATCTTCATTTCAGGAATTTCATCAAATACTTTTGGTGCGTGAAATATCTTAGGCTCAAGAACTAGGTAATCAAGCTAATTCATGCATTAAACACGAAGACAAGTCAAGATCAATTGATAATTCTCCGATCTAACAACCGAACAATCAAAAATTCATAAAATCCCCTATGAGAAACCCTAAACCCAACTAGAGAACTACTCACTCATAATCAATGAACAATCACAACAAAATTCAAGAAAAAACATGATGTAATTGCTATTAAAAGAGTAAAGGGTTCATAAATTCTTCTCCAAAATGAAGTACAGGTTTGAATTTGTCTCCCTTAGGTTACAAAGCTCTCTCCCTTGTCAAAGTCTCAGAAAAAAGCATAATGAAAAGGTAAACAAGAGTTTAGGTTTTAGACATGTAATTTGGTTCTCAAAAAATCTGTTTGGTTCCATAATCTTGATCTGCGAATCTTGACAAGGATCGATCGATCGATCCTGGACATGGATCGATCAATCCCTGTCATTCTGCCAGGATGTTTCACCTCTTCACAAACGCTTCTTTCGATGCTTGAAATCCGTCCAAAATATGATCTTTCCGCACAATCAAGCTCCTTACCTATAAAAACGCTAAAGAACACAAAACTGCTCCAAAGAGAACCAAATACATAGTAAAATACCATATATCTCGACTAAAAGCCGCAATAAAAACCTATAAAATGCTAATACATCAACTTTCTTTTTACAGAAGATGAGCCCAAACTGACATCGTATTGACCTTCAACATAACCAGTCTAAACCATGCTCAAATACTACAGTTAAATCATTTAGCAAACAATATTGTCTTCAATTCCAATTCTCCTTAAATTAAAAATAATGCCAATAAATCTCAACAATAAAGATAGAATGAAAATGCCATCAATAAAATATTAACAAAAAATTACATATTCATAAATCATGACCGCCTCAAGAGTAGTTCCATATATGTAATTTTGACATCATACATACACAATCTTCGCATGAAACACAAAATCATTCTCTACTATAGGATCAAGTAAAATTTTTTCTTTACATTATGTATTTTCTGATTGACTATTCTCTAATTTTTTTTTGTGGATAACCATCACACACAGAAACACACACATACGCGCACACACACAC
>OVAN01014465.1:0-12018 GCA_900406275.1 Anastatica hierochuntica | reverse complement strand
GAGTACAACAGTGGAAACTATAATCAGGTCCATTGACAGACTGATAAGGGATTTGATCCTGGCAAGATCAAAGAGAAATAATTTGAGAAAATTGATGCATATATGGCTCACTTACGAGTGACCCGTTTACTTTATATATGCTATTGTCTTTCTATGTCTTTTTTTTCTTTTTTTGAACATGGAAATGCAATTTAGTTTATCTTTTTGTATGTAATATACAAACTAATTCATTATATTAATAAAATTCACATTTTTGTCAAAAAAAAAATTTAATGTTTGCGAGGGTGTAACTAGCTAAATAAAAAAAAAGTTAGGGTTTTATTTGTGATATTACGTGAAACCTAAATTTTATTGGGTTTTGTTTTGCAATTTTTCCTGCTCATCGGTTTCCTTTTTCCTTTTTTTTATTTAGGTTTGGTTTAGTATAAATAAGTGCCTTTAGGTTTTTTGTAGGACGACCTTTTGATTTTCTTCCATTGATTTTGATTCGAAGAAACAAAAGAGCTTTGAAGAAGAGTAACCCTCAAGTTCGAGAATGGCTTCGTCTCCTACAAGTTCAGGTACGTCTAATATCGATTCTGCTTGCGCTGATTTAGTAAAGACAAAACAGAGAAGAATCAATTATAGGCTGACGTTTCTTTCCCTTTTCCGTTCTTCTTTTATTCTTTTTAAGCTTGTCCACAGAAGAAGATAGTGATTCTGAACAGTCACAACGAAAAGCTCGTGGGTCTTCTTCATGAAACTGGTTCAAGAGAAATCGTCATCTTGTGCCATGGATTTAACTCGAACAAGGACAACAAAATCCTGTGTAATGTGGCTTC
Organism: Anastatica hierochuntica; assembly: GCA_900406275.1. NCBI lineage: Eukaryota > Viridiplantae > Streptophyta > Magnoliopsida > Brassicales > Brassicaceae > Anastatica > Anastatica hierochuntica. The sequence goes on along the minus strand of OVAN01014465.1, from coordinate 11,197 downwards.
TTCTCTAGAGAAAGAAGGGATCAGTGCGTTTCGTTTCGATTTCTCTGGGAATGGAGAGAGTGAAGGAAGTTTCAATTACGGTAATTACAACTATGAAGCCGATGATCTACATTCTGTTATCCAGCACTTCTCGTCCATGAACCGTGCAGTTACTGCAGTTATCGGACACAGTAGAGGAGGTAATGTAGTACTCCTCTATGCCTCCAAGTATCCTGACGATAAGATCCGCAATGTAGTCAATATCTCGGGACGTTATGATCTGAAGACAGGCATACGTCTTGGAGATGGTTTCCTTGATAGAATTAAGCAACAAGGATTCATCGACGCTAAAGAAGGAAAAACGGTGTTCCGTGTTACTGAGGAGAACTTAATGGAAAGGCTAAACACTGATATGCATCAAGCTTGCCTCAAAATTGACAAAGAATGCAATGTCTTGTTGGTTCATGGATCGGGTGATATAGTAGTACCAGTTGAAGATGCCAAGGAGTTTGCAAAGATCATATCGAACCACAAGCTGGAGATTGTGGAAGGAGCTAATCATGGTTACACTAAGCATCAAAAGCAATTGGTTTCAACAGTTATGGAGTTTATAAAACAGTCATTGTGAAGAACAGCTAGTTTGTTTTCTTATTCTTGTTTCTCTGACCAGTGTTGAGGATGATGATATACGTATTTCAGTTTTAAGATATAAGACTATGTCTCCTTAAGAAAAATGTCTTCTGAAAATTCTTGTACACGATAAAGAAAAGGAAATCGGAAACATTTTTTGATTAACATACAGACAAAGACTTCCAATTGTCTGTGCCAAATTGCCTCATCTCAAACTGTGCAGTGAGCAACCAAATTGCAAGGGGGGAATAAGCTTGAGACACTCTCTGTAATGTTGGGTAAACAAAATAGTTAAGCTTAAATTGCCATGGCTGAAAAAAGATAAAACAGAACAAAAATGAATATAAGTTGTCAGGCTTTAAGGTAGGCTTTAGTTGAACCTCTAAATATTTGGTGCGCAGTCGACGTCTACATTTCAGTCTCTTCATAATTAATCTTACAGAAGTTAACCATATGAGTGTTGGAGAAAACTGCATAACCATTAGGTAATATGTACCTAAGACGACCAACTTGGTCAATTCTCACAGTTAGCAGAGGTTTATATCCTATATATTAATTCAGAGTACAATTAAATGTTTACGTAGTTATAATTTGATATGAGTGCAAACACTAACATTATAATTTCATTGATTGAAAATTTTGAAATTTTAATTGAATTTTGATTTATTTAATTTCTTTCTAAATATAAACAAATAAACCATGAACCAATATAATTCACTTGCCAAACAATTTTCTTAAATCAATAATTTTTAATCCAGTTACCAAACATTAGATTATTTAATTTGTACTATTTTATTCCTCTTAAAAATGGAAAAATAAACCATGAACGGTTCATGATGAACCAATGCAACTCATTTACCAATTAGTCTTTTCAAATCAGATAACTGTAAGCTATTTTCGAAACATTATATTATTCGATTTCATTTTTCGATTATAATAATAATATTTTCAATATTGAGCAAACAAAGAAATCTTCTTTCACATGTTCAATTTTTTCAATTTAAAATAATAATATTTCCATGTTTTCGATTCTTTTAAAAAAATCAAATAATATAGGTTGTTTAAATCAATAGAATTTATAATATTAAACTTTTTTTTAGTTTTTGGTCTAATTACAATTAACGATGACCAAATTAAAAATATATTCAATAAATATGATTATTACATATAAAAAGTTTTTAAGTTTTTTGAGCGAAATACTAAGAACATTATATTTACAGTAGTTGAATCAATTCTTTCAATATGTTAACCCTTCCAATAGTCCAATGCGGGTGTTGAAAAAGAAGAGAAAATTATGTGGCAATTGTTGTGTTGAATTTCAATACTGGTTGAATCAAAAAATTAGGCCCACATGTTTGTTTTCTTTCCTATTTTTAACGTGACAAGTGTCAACAAATAATTGGTAGCTGAGATTTCATAAATTTTTTTTTTATCTCATCTCAAATATTAAAGATTAATTATCTTTTAATAAATTATATTTTTTGAATTTGTCTATAAATAGACACTTGTTTTCCCTTATAAACAATATATAAGGGACAGAAAAAAATATATTTGTTCCTCACGAAAAGTTTTCAATATTCCCTTGTAAACAATATTTTATGAGATGGATCAAAACAATAATCCTTTCAATACCCGCAACTCCACTAATTATCTTTCTAATTACCCAAATCCCAACAATTATCCATTTCAAAGTCAATCTTACAACCAACTCACATATACCAAATTATGGTTTTCCTCTAAATTTTCCCATGGCATCATCTATTCCAAATTATCCTCCATACTATGGATCGATGATGCCATATTCATTTCAACAACCCCTTTATTTGTCTACTTCAATGGGTGCCGAAAATGTTCCAAATGTTGGAACAATTGAGTTTCCTGGTTTTTCTACACAAACGGCTCTTGAAGACATAGACGGTGTTAATGAGCCCACTCCAACTGCAGAAGATTCAACTCCTCGTACTCGCCGGAAAAGCCCCAAATGGACAACTGCACAAAATTTGCTGTTGTTAGGTGTGTGGATTAAATATGGAACATATAGCGTTATTGGAAGAAACCAGAAAAGTGAATCATTCTGGGGTAAGATTGCTGAGTATTGTAACGAACATTGCTCATTTGATCCTCCTCGTAATGGAGCTTCATGCAGAAACCATTACAACTACATGAATAAAATATTGGGCAAATGGATTGCTGCTTATAAGTTAAGTCGTATGTTTATTATTGTGGTATTGTATTTATTTCAATTTTTCTTAATTTTGTTTGTTTTAAAATAATTGTTTCTCGTATTTATTACTTAACAATATAAAATATGAAAAAAAAAATATTGTAAAATGTTATTTAAGTTTTAGTTATTTTATTTATTTTTGATTATTTATTGTTGCTAATATGCAAAATCATAAAATATAATTATAAAAAGAAATAAAAATGTTAGATAAAATGGTGGGGTTGAATTTTATACAACAAAAACATTGTAGAGGAATGTGTTGAAAGAGTGTTGAATTAATAGGTGATAGAGAAATGAGATGATGAAGAGGGTGAAAAATATAAAATAGGGTGTTGAATAATTTTTTGCATTGTACAGTCTAATGTTGGGTAAACAAAATAGTTAAGCCTAAATTGCCATGGCTGAAAAAAGATAAAAAAGAACAAAAATGAATATAAGTTGTCAGGCTTTAAGGTAGGCTTTAGTTGAACCACTAAATATCCGGTGCGCAGTCGACGTCTTCATTTCAGCCGCTTCATAATTAATCCTACAGAAATTAACCATATCAGTGTCAGTGTTGAAGAAAACTGCATAACCATTAGTTAATATGTACCTAAGACGACCAAACTTGGTCAGTTCCGACACTTACCAGAGGTATATATCCTATATATTAAATTAGAGTACATTTAAGTGATTTTCAATTTATAATATTTTCATGTTTACGATTCTTTTAAAAAAATCAAATAATATAGGTGGCTTAAATCAATAGAATTTATAATATTAAACTTTTAAATTTTTGGTCCTAATATAATTACAATTAACGATGACCAAATTAAAAATATAATTAATAAATCTGATAATTACATATAAAAAGTTTTAAGTTTTTTGAACAAGATACTAAGAAGATTATATTTACATTCTTAGGTTTTACCTTTTTGAAATTTACATATTAACAATTATATTTACACTTTTAGGTTTTACGTTTATTCAAATTTCCATATTCATAGTTTTAAAAAAATCTTAATTTTATTTAAATTACCAATCAAATAATAGTATTATATAATTTTCATATATTTTTATATACATTTATTGGAATCAGAAATTCAAATATATTAATTTCCATATAATTTGAACAATTATGTTAAAAATTATCTTTTTATTTTTATTTTTTAACTTAAACTCTTTTGATTAAGAAAGCAGTATAGGAATCTCCGCTAGGGAGAAACCAAAAGAACCCGCTGGACTTACAAGTGTGAAAAAAAATATCTTTTTATTTATGGTAAAAACAATATATTAAGAATTGATTGACTTTCCATATACATGTATATTACTTTAACATTAATCGTTGGAGACAACCTTCCATATTCAGTAATTAAATGATGAAAGTTAGTAAATAATGCTAATGGAAAATTTGTTATAAAGTAGATAATAACCTATAATGTATAATCGTATTATAAAATATTTAAATCCAAAATACTCTTCGATCATCTTTGAAAAAATGAAGATGATTTACGATAAAAAATATAATGTTACAAGAAAAATTGTCGTTTAAAATGATAAAATATATTATATATAGTTAATGTATACATTTAATAGGGGTTTTTCATGGTATAAACTTTTAATTCAATTTTCATATAAATAATAACTTAAAAAATTATATATAAAGTAAAATATTACTTAAAATTAATGTTGGAGGCATACATGGAAAGTCAAATATTACACGAACTTTTTATTATTTGTGTGCATTTAATTATTGGAAACTTTTACACAAATTTTATTTTTTTTTACCAATTCTCTATTACTCTAAATTAATGTGTTTCAAAATTCATAATAGAAAAAATATTAAATCATATTTCTATTTAATCATCTTAAATACATGTGTTGTAAGAGAATATGATGATTTATTTTATTATATTAACACATATCATTATCTAAAAGTTGTCTTTTAATCAATTTTATCCTCTAAAAATTTTGTTAATAACTATTCAGATATTGAGTCACATGGTTACTAAGGAGAAATCGAGAGATTGTTAAACTTAAAACACATGTCTACTGCAAGAGATATCGAACTTCAGTCATCTCAAGATTTGGGCCAGATTATGGTTTTCCTAACTAGAAAAGGAAATATTGGTTTTGGAAAAGGAAAAAAGGCAAATCATTATACTACAAGGAAAAGAAAATCTAAAGGCTATAAATACAAAGGTCCAACCTTAAGAAATCTTTAATCCCAAGTTATGAGGGTTCCAAGCATCTTAGAGGTGGCTCGTAAAGCTAGAGATTTCTCTAGAGAATCGTTGAGTTTCTTCTTCCTTAATTAATTGTGTGAGAGATAAAGATTAATATGTAAACCATATTGGAGGTGTTTTTCGATTTCTTATATAGTATATTGAGAGGATAGAGTATCCCGAGACGTAGCGGTTCGATACCGTGAACTGGGTAAACAATCTTTGTATCTTTAGATCCGTGAATAAACAAATAGATCGGGATGGGATTTAAGAACTAAATCTCCAACAATTGGTATCAGAGCCAGGTTGGTTATTATTGTTTGATTCACGGATACGATGATGCACAAGTTCTCGAGAAGAAGAAGAATCATGTTAAAGAATTGGTGACGTTGGTTAATGCATTACCTATTAAACTAAAGGCTAGAAGTTTAATTGAAAAGCTTTACAAAGAATTGAGTTTCTCGGGTAACAATTATGTTTGTTCATACTTGTGGTTACACGTGTGTATCTGACGAAGAGACAATCAGAGAAGGCATATCGAGACAAAGGGGCAAAACGTTTGCGGTGAAGAAGCTCGCTAAAGGGAACTGCCTAAGGATAGGGCGGCAGCTTGAGTTATCAGCGAAGATCATCACCGAAGAAGACGGTGTAGTTTTGCCATTGAAATCAAATGACAAAATTGAAGCTCTAAGGTTTCGTAGAGTAAGAAACCATAAGGTTCACGATACAAGACTTGCTAGATGACGAAATCCGTGAGCTCCGACGGATAGTCGAGATGATGAAAGTCAAGAGCCATCAAGGTTGGTGATGATGACAATCCACAGAAGTTGCAGTGGTTCAAGCCAGAATTGCAACAGAGTTCATGGATCTTGGCATCGGATTCACAAGCGGTTTGAGTCGAGGACAGAGAGAAACTCGTCAGAAAGTGCAGGGTCTTGGGCGAAGAGAGTCACCGGGTTGTGTGACAGAATTGTACCAGAGATGGGACGCGTCAGAGTTTGCTGTCAGGAAAGGAAAGAAACCACCAGAACTCATCGGATTTGTTGGCGAGGTTTGTCGGAGAAGTTGCGAATGATCGGATTTGGTTCACATTGAAGAGAAGTGCTAGTGGTTACTGGTTAGCAGTCGTGCATAACAGTTCTTCGTCAGAAAAAGAAAAAAGGCAGTTGTCAAATTTTTTTTCCATCGGGAAAAAGCATAGAGGAAGGAGAAGGGAAGACGTTGAGTGGGTTGGTCAAAGTTCTTTTTTGGGTTTATCATTTGGGTGAAACATGAGACTTTACTATGGTGTTTCTTCTCCATAATGGTCAAGGTGGACTTTGATGTTTATGATGAGCTATTATTATAAAGACGGAGGGTCCAATAAGAAGAAAGAGATTAGCTTGCATGGGTTAATGTTTGATTGTGCTAAATCAACAAGACAAAATTTATACCAAAGAACTAGATGTTTTGCTAGTATGTATAAAAAGGAACTCGAACAGAAAACGGTGTTCGGTGGAAAAATTCACCGAGAGAGGATGAGTCTCAAGGTTTGAGAACATGGGAGTTCTTGAAATTTATTATACTCATTATTTCAAATGAATCATATGCTCAAGGGTCAAATATATGAGGAGATAATAATGTTTTCCGATGTAAATCACAAGGTGGAGTTGTGATGTCTATGGTTCTACATCTGCACAGCAAGAGAATCTAGATCGATAGGACAAGGGTTTTTTTTGGACCTTCAACGAATATTAGACAAGTTTTAGAACTTGGGTTCAATTGTTTTTACTTGGGTTAATCTGGCTTGCAAAGGTTTGATGCAATTGCTCAAAGCTCATAGTTCTTAAAAATATGGGACGGCCCAGAAGTTAAGAAGAGCTGTTGGTGATTGTCCCGGTATCAGTTAAGAGTTGAGATTCAAAGAAAAGAAGCTGCATATGGGCATGGAGTGCTAGAAGTAAGAATATGCTTGAGACAAAGTAGATGGATAATTCTGAAAATTTTCAAATATGGTCAAATTTGATGAGTTGTTGAGTGCATGATAGTTTCAAGAACGGAAAGAACAAAATCGGAATCTCAAAGGGTTTGAGAGATTCACAAGCGTTAACTCAGAAAAATGAACTTACACACAAGAAACCATTAAGGAGTTAGGTTTCAGGTGAAGTTGTACAACCAGAGAATGTGTCAGTTGTCTCATGCGAGAGGCAAGTTTTGAGTGAGGTTTCCATCAAGAGATGATGTTGAGACATAGGTAATCATTGTTGGGAAAGATTCAAGATGAATAACAGTGTGAAGAAGATGTCTAAGGATCAAGCGAAATTAGATTGCAACCAAGGTTATAAAGAGAAGCTTTCAAAGCTTTGTCTTAGGGTTTGAAGTGGTGAAGACATCTAGACATCAATTGCAAGTATTAAAAACTGAAGTGGGATCCAAGATGGGATCAAGAATGCAAAGGTAGGAGTTGAATTGAGAAAGAAGAACAAGTTAGGTTATGGAACACCTAGACGCATCTTAAGTAGGCCAAATCGAAGAATTTTCTGGAGGGTTCACTTGCAAGGTGTTCAAGTGAACCGTTATCAGTAAGAAGGAGGCACTCCTAAGAAAAATTCTTGAGTAAAGATTGAAGATTCGGGTTGATCTCCAAGTGAAGATGCTAGTGGCAAAGATAGGTGGAGTTTGCATACGAGTGATGTGATGAAAAATATGCTTATGCCAAAGATAGGTGGAGTTTGCATACGAGTGATGTGATGCAAAATAAGTTTACAGCAAGGAAGTGACTTCAAAGATTAAAGAGTGAAGTGTTAAGGGCTGTAAGATGATTTCTCAGACATGTCACAAGATGGTGGATGTGAGACGAGTTTAAAGAAGTTGACAAGAGAATTTGAACATAAGTGGAGCAAAGATACTTGTGTCGATGGTCTCCTAGCCAGGTGGAGTTATGTGACGGGTTCTGCTGAGAATAGCAACGTTCATTCAAGAGGAGTTGGTTGTTACCAAAGTTTGGTGAAACATGTATGATTCAAGGTAAGCTACTACAATTCAGGTTCTTTGATTCAAGGTTCAATGCGCATGTGTATAATAAAAGAAATCATAAGGAATCAACTTGCAAAGGGACAAAGGATTATGAGGAATTAAGAGACCGATGGTTTACTAGAAGATCAAATGCCAAGTGTATAACCAAGAGTCAAAGGTTCTAAAAGAAAACTCACAAGGAGATATCACGTTGGGATCAAGGTAGAGATTCCAAAAGAAGAAATCATAAAGAAGAACAAAAGGAAGGAAGGATTACGGAAGCGTCAAGAGCTGTCTGAATCCGAAGGTGGAGAATGTGAGATATCGAACTTCAGTCATCTCAAGATTTGGGCCAGATTATGGTTTTCCTAATTGGAAAAGGAATATTGGTTTTGGAAACGGAAAAAAGGCAAATCCTTATACTACAAGGAAAAGAAAATCTAAAGGTTATAAAAACAAAGGCCCAACCTAAAGAAATCTTTAATCCCAAGTTCTAAGGATTCCGAGAACCTTAGAGGTGGCTCATAAAGGTAGAGAGAGAATACGAGTTTTCTCTAGAGAATCGTTGAGTTTTTTCTTCCTTAATTAATTGTGTGAGAGATAAAGATTAATCTGTAAACCATATCGGAGGTGTTTTCCGATTTCTCATATAGTATATTGAGAGGACAGACTCTGCCCAGGCGTAGCGGTTCAATACCGTGAATTGGGTAAACAATCTTTGTGTCTTTAGATCTGTGAATTAACAAATAGATCAGGATGAGATTTAAGAACTAAATCTCCAACATCTACATCAGATGTTAGTGACAATTTGATGCCAAAATCTAGTAAAGATGATGATGATGATATTTGCCTTGAGCACTTGGTTAAGTTATTGGAGTGAAAGAAAGAGAAAACGATGAAGTTGCCTAAGAAGAAAAGAAGAAGAAGGCATAGAGAGAAGCTAGGAGGAAACCAGAGGAAAATGACAAAATTTCATCGAACAATGGTAACAAGATTTGAACAATATTGAATTATTATTTGAGTCTATTTTCTAAATTTTTTATATGGTTTTTTTAAGTTATTTTCTAGTTGAAAAAATAAATTGTTGAATACAGTGATTATTCTTAAACAATTATGAAAATTTGTGTTGGATCCAATGATGCTTGAAAAAAAGATGTGTGACAAAAAATTAATCTTCAGATTTTGAATGTTGTAGTGAAAGAGATACTAATTACATTGTGGTGTAATAAAATTATATCAATTTTATATTACCATTAAATAAAATAAGATAACTAAAACTTACTAACATAAATTTATAGTTTAAGAAAATCTTATTTATAGTGTATAAGAGATTAGGGATCAACAAAATAATCAGAACTAAAAAACTAAGCCGTAAAGTAGGTATCATATCTGAATAAGAATCGTCATTAATATCTAAATAGATCATAAACTTTTATACTCTGAATATCTTACCAATATGAGTACCGAAGCAAAATCTACACTTACTCATATAAAGTTAATTTTGGCCTAAAATTTTCATGTCCGCACCGAGTGCAGACCAACCACCTAGTATCTATTAAAATAGAGTCACTAAAAATCTATTGAACAAGAATCATAGTTATACCACTTCATTAATAATTTATATATCTATTAATATTTATAGACAAAATATTCTTTTGTTACACAATATTCATCTTTTTGCTAACATATACAAATTATAACATCTACTCTATTAATTTAGAGTCCCACATTTTATCTATTTAAAAATTTTTTTAAATTTGAACCTATTCACAACTCATTAAAAATAATTATAACATTTATTATTATTTGGTTAACAATACATTATACATTATATTTATAATGCATAATACATTGTACATGTTATAATATATGATATAATGTATAAGTATCAATATTTATATATCTTACAAGTATACATGTATTGATAAATAATTAAATCTATACAAGTAGAGTTTAATCCACGCGACCACACGCGTATCTTTTAACTTTCAAGTATATATTTTATAGGCAGGAGTGAGTATTTGGGTCGGGTCGGTTCCATTCGTGTTTAGATTTTTAAACACCTAAAGTTTTGCCCCGCTCGGGTATTTTTCGGGTCGGGTTCGGGTCAGGTACATTCGGGCTCGTATCGGGTTTAGTAATTTAAGAAAAACCCCGAGGTTCTTGAAAATATTTTGAGTTCGGGTTCGGGTATCTTTGAATTTTTCGGGTTTCTCGGGTTTGGGGTTGGTATTTCCGGATTTTCACTATTCTTTTCCAATTTTTTCGGGATTTCGAGTTTTTTTTTGGTTTATCGGGTTTTGGGTTCGTATTTGAGTTCAAGATATTTTGATTTTTAATTTATTTTGAGTTTCAAATTTGGGTTTAGATTCGAAGTTTTCTGATTTTCGGTTATTTCGAGTTTCAAAAATTTCGAATGACCACGATAACACACTTGTCTTGTCTAAAACAAGCTGAAAAAAGTACAGGTGGAAAGGAGAAGTATCCAGAAGCAACAGAAGAAGCGCATGGACAATCAACACTTGAATCTCGTGTAGAACTTGATCTTGTTTCGGAGGGAATAATGAACACAACTGAGTCTCCGCAACTAATCTTGCAAGGGGACGAGAATAATTGAAATTAATAATTTGATTCCATATTGGCAAAATTTTATAACAGGTCATAGTTTCAAATATAGTGTTTTTAAATTTTTTTATTTCAAGTATAATGCACTTGTTATGTTCCATTAGTGCTCAAAAAGAAACATGGATTATGGAAACACTACAAGAAAACACAGGATTTTCGAGGAAAGATTTCCTCGAAGTTGCCTTGCAAATCATGTTTTTCGAGGAATTTGCGAGGAAATTTTCTCGTCGCTATACGTTAGTAGCAAACCGTTATTCCTCGCAGTTTTCTCGCAAAATTGCGACGAAAATATTTTATCGTTAATTCCTTGCAAATTTGCGAGGAAACAGTGAGTAAGTTTTTTGCGAGGGACTTGTGAGTCAAAGAACATATGCGAAATATGCGAGGGATTCGCGAGGATCCCTCGCAAATTATTTTAAATATTTTTTAATTTTATAAATAAGTAATATTCTAAAATTTAAAATAAAAATAAATTAAAAATAAAAATGAAAATAAAAGTAAAATTTAATTTAATATTTTTTAATATTTTACAAAAATAAAA
>OVAN01014464.1:0-12019 GCA_900406275.1 Anastatica hierochuntica | reverse complement strand
AAATACATAAGTAACCTCCCCCAGACTTATCTCACACTGTCTCGGTGTGAAGCAAATCAAAGGAAGGGGTAAGTACCAAAATAAAAATAAAAATCAAAAAGAAAAGAAACGGGAAATAGCAAACTTACCTGAAACCGTGTAAAAACAACCGTGTAAATAGACAGGGATGGATCGATTCAGAGACAGGGATCGATCGATCCCTATCCGTCTGTCTGGTGATCTTTATCATGCAACACGACAGCGAAAAACACGAAAAACATAAAAAGGCACCAAAAACCAGAACTCCCTAGTGAGTTGCCTCCCACGCAGCGCTTGTTTAAAGTCACGAGTCTGACTGTAGTGGCGATGGATCAGTCTGGAAGGGCCTTGGAACTCGCCCCGAAGCAAGCTCCACCAGCGAAAAATCTTCAACTCAAGGATGCTGCTCATTGCCTTCTTCATAGCAACTTCTCCTTTCTCTTTAAATTTTGGTGCTATGATGGCCCTGACCTTTGAGAAAGGTCTGAATCTGCCTTTACGCTTAACTTTATACTCAATAACACTTCCATCGCATCCTAGAGGGATCAAAGTAAACTCTGATCTCTCTTCGGTATTGTGCTCTTTCTGCTTCACCTTCTTTTTGTTCTTGAGTTTTCTCACTGTAGAATGAACGTCTCCATCCAGGACTTCTTTAACGTCATTCTTTTTAGCAATCTCCAATGTGTCTTTACTTAATAAACCATCCTATTTCTCAACTCGTGATAAGGAAACTTAGAAAGATTCCTCAGTGTAAGGTTCCTCCATAGCCTTCTCAATCACTTCAGTCAATGTGTCAACCCAAAATGTTTGCCCATCTATGGTAGGCTTCTTGGTTGCCTTCTCGATATTGAAACGCACATCTAGCTTACCCAATTACAGATCAATCTGAACATTCTGAACATCAATCATTGTTCTAGCAGTAGATAAGAATGGTTTTCCAAGGATAATAGGATCCTTGGGTTCTTCGTCACGCTCCAAGACTACGAAATCAGTGTGTACATAGCCTTTCTCAACACCAACAGGAATGTTATCGAGAATACCTATGGGCTTTCGAATTGATCTATCAGCAAGTATCAATGACATCTTCGTGGGCTTATAGTTCACCATGTTAAGCCTCTGCAAGATAGACAGCAGCATCAAGCTAACTCCAGAGCCCAAGTCACACAGACATCTCTCAAAGTTAAGAGATCCAATCCTGCAAGGTAAAACAAAAGGACCTGGATCTTCGCGTTTCTCCGATGTGATATTCTGAAGAACTGCGCTACACTCCGCAGTAAGAACAAATACACCTTGTTCCAAGGTCATGCGACCTGAGAGAATCTCTTTCATGTACCTCTTAAGAGATGGTACCATCTTGACTGCCTCAACAAAAGGCAATCGAACATGTAACTCACCAACTAGATCCTTCATCTTCTCATACTCGCGTTCCTTGATCTTTTGACGAGGCTTAAAAGGATATGGAGGCTTGAGAACATAAGGTGGGGGTGGCACATATTGATCCTCAACCTCCTGCGCATTCGTTTCATCGCGAAAATTTGATACCTCCTCGTCAAGACAGGGATCGGTCGATCCAGGGACAGGGATCGATCGATCCTTGTCTTTCTGTCTAGAATCTGATACACTCCTTTCAGAACAGGGATCGATCGATCCTTGTCTGATCGATCGATTGTCTCAGATGATCGATCAATCGAAAAATCTCGCAAATTTCTTTGGGGTTCAGATGCAGGGATCGATCAATCCCCAGCCTGGGATCGATCGATCTCTGTCTTTTTTTAAGACAAATTTTCTATCATTTTTCCGCTCTTAACTGTGATGGCATTGCGGAATTCCTTCAGATTCTTCTCCGGTTTGCCTGGAATAACACCTAGAGGAGCTTTATTGCTCACAGAAGTCTGAGCAGTCTGTGTTTCCAACATCTTCATTCGAACACTCATAGCCTCGAACTTTCCACTGAGGTCACAGTACATGCCATCAATTTTCTAATTGATCTCCGCAACAGACAGTATGATTTTCTAGCACTTGGTGGAGCATTTTTTTCAGCTCACTATCTTGAGAAGACGCAAAAGACTGTCCTTGGTTCTGATTTTGATACCCCGATTCATAGTTGTTCTTGAATCCTCCTGAACAAAACTGCTAATGCTGATAACAACTATTCCCGAAGCCACCATTCTTGTTCTGAAATCCATAGTTAAAGACACCTTGATTCTGATTGTATGGCTTGTTCCAGAACTGATTCTGTTGATTGAAACCTCTATTACCGAATTTTCCCTGACCACCAATGTAATTCACATATGCCTGTCCATCATTCAGCTCCTCAGACATTTATTCCTGGTACATCTGTCCCATTTTCTGCTCTTGAAGCACAAGTGCTTCGTTCTGCTCACTAAAAAAGTTCACACTCTGCTGATCTCTCCTCATAAGCTCATCGAGCTTTGACTGCAGATCATCAATTCTCTTCGCATCAGATGACACAACTCCTCTACCACACTCATAGTCTGATCTACGATTAGCCTGACTATTCGCTATGTTACTCACCAACAGATAAGCTTCATGCACAGTCTTGGTACTAAAATTACCATTGCTAGTAGTGTCCATAACGTTCTTATATTTCTCCTCAACTCCATTATAGAAAATGTTGAGGAGATTCCAATTTGTGAACCCATGATGAGGACAACATTGAGATACTCTCTGAATCTCTCCCAAGCTGCATGAAAACTCTCAACATTCAATTAGCGAAATCCTGCAATCTTATTTCTCACAGACATAGACCGCGATTTTGTGAAGAAATACCCAAGGAAGACATCCTTGATCTCGTCCCATGTCCTCAGAGAGTCAGGCTCTAGGATATTGTATCATCTTGTAGCTTTGTCGTTTAGAGAGGAAGTGAACAACCTACATTTCAGAGCATCAGCAGGTACTCCGTTGTGCTGAATAGTATTGCAGATGGCTTCAAACCTATCCAGATGGTGCATTGGGCTCTGTGATGGCAACCCTTGATACTGGTTATGTTGCACCCAGTTAATGAGACCAATTCTTGATCTCAAAGTCTCTTCTATCAATGGGAGGCAGAAAAATCCCAACACAATTCGCATAGAAGGCCTCCGGAGTGTCTTATTGTGTCAGAGTCATCCTTTATTGAGGTTGATTTGCGCCTTGTTGCCCTTCAGCTGCAACATTCTGCTGGCTAGCTAGCATAGCACCAACATTAGCACCACCTCCAGCAGGTGGGTTAGCTCCTGGAAGAGCTCCAGGAAAGAGAGGATTATGATGAACTTGAATGGGATCTCCCAAGTTGTCACCCATGATTTGACCAAACTAAAATTCTTCAATAACCTCCAGCAAGTTCTCTTTCTTTATCTGTCTCTCTAGACGCGAAGGTTCAGATTTGAATTTAGCAAGATTTTCGATCTCTTGGCTTCTAGTATGAGGCATGTTCATGCACCTGAAAGCACAAAAACAAAGAAGAAAAAGAAGAGATTAAACAAAATAAAGAAAATGCCTTAGGCACGCAATGATCCTAAGTACTAAGACTCCCTATTGGTCCCCGGCAACGGCACCAGAAAACTTGATAGCTCAGGTTTTCACCCGAGATAACACTGCAAGCGTACAGATGTACGTTGTAGTGGTTCGGGATCGAATAACCAGAGACCAAAGGTAGCACGAATAATGTAGAATCAAACAGCGGGCTAAAGCTAAAAACATTTCTTTAAATATGATGCAAAATTTGAAATCAAGAGAGCACAGAAACGCAGGTAGCAAACGACGAGGTCGTAAAATAATCAAAGAAGTGTTGGGCATCGAGTATTCTCAGGGAAACAATTCATTGTTGATTCAAAGTATAGACTAGGGAAAAGGTTAAGAACCATCTTGAACTCAAATTCTAATCTAGAATTGATCTACTTTCGTAGCATAAGCACCCTATGCATTAGAAATCTCGAGACTAACTTTCGTTGACTCTCGATTTCTAATCATTCATTACTAACAGGTTTGATATGTTCACAATTCACTTAAACATCAACTTCCGTTGGCTTAAGAAGAATTGCTCATCTAGAATTTTTTCAGGCATTTAAACATTCACTTTCCAAGCATTAAATTACCTAAGTTCAGAAACTAAGTGATCATTTCAGTTTTATGCATTACGAACAATCATAGACGAAGATCCATTAGATTATATCCCTAATCATGCAATTCTATATCAAAAACTCATGAATCCCTATGTGAGAATCCGTAAACCCAACGAACAAACTACTCACTCATGGAAATAGCAAAAACACAGATCAAATTCATGAGAGACATGATTGTATTAAGCATAAACAAGAGTAAAAAGGGTTCCGAAAACTTCCTGAATCGAAGAATAAAGAAGCTTCTTCTCCCTAGGTTACAAATCTCTCTCTGCTCTCTAAAACTCAGAAAAGTTTCATAATGAATGAAAAAACACGAGCTTAGGTCTTTTGATAGTAATCTGGTCTGAAATAAGTTCGGTCTGGTTCTTCGTAAAATTGGTCCGCAGATCGGGACAGGGATCGATCGATCCCTAGACTGGGATCGGTCGATCTGTGTCCAAATTCTTGGGTATTTTCCAGCTTAGCACAAACACTTCCTTCGACGCTTGAAATCCATCCAAAATGCATTCTTTTCGCACACTTAAGCTCGAATCCTGTAAAAATAACAAAGAACTGAAATCCGTGCCAAAACAATCTGAATACACACTAAAAACCTTAGATCTCGTGTGAAAACCGTAATAAAAACCTACTAAAATACTGACACATCAGGCACCAGATTATGCAATTCTAAAGCCAAAAACACAAAATAAAAAAAATCAAAAGCACCAAAACCCAAAAACAAAAAAACGAAAAACACTACAAATCTAGCTAAATGAAAATGAAAACTACCTAGTTGGTTGCCTCCCACTCAGCGCTTGTTTAGAGTCTCGAGCCTGATTGTAATGCTATCAGAAGGCAGGTAGATCCGTTAAAGGAATTCTTATTCCTTCTTCGGGTGGCGCTTCTACAATGTGTGGCTTCAATCTTCGGCCATTCACAGTGAATCTTCGTCCGTTGTCTTCAAGAACGACAACTCCATATGGTCGAACCTCAACAATAAGGAATGGCCCCGACCAATGTGGTTTGAGCTTTCATGGAAACAATCGCAAACGTGAGTTAAACAAGAGTACCTGATCTCCTGCAGCGAAAATGCGTGGAATCATCCTTCTATCATGGAATGCTTTTCTCCGTTCTTTGTAGATTCTTGTGTTCTCATAAGAACTGAAGCGTATCTCATCTAGTTCATTTATCTGAATCATCCGCTTCTCAGCTGCAGGCTTGATGTCGAAATTCATCAGCTTCATAGCCCATAGTCCGCTGTACTCTAACTCAACAGGAAAATGACAGGACTTTCCATAGACGAAATTGTATGGAGTTGTGCCTGAGGGAGGCTTGAACACAGTACGGTATGCCCATAGTGCTTCATCGAGTTTCGCAGCCCAATCTTTCTGCGTCTTGCCAACTTTCTTCTCAAGAATTCCCTTGATTTCCCTGTTGGAAATCACAACTTGACCATTGGTTTGAGGATGATAAGGTGTAGCTACCTTATGTCGAACTTCGTGCTTCTTCAACATACTCTTAAATCTCCTGTTGATGAAGTGAGATCCCCCATCATTGATGACAACTTTGGGAACTCCATAATCGTGGGAAGATCACTGATTTGAACATCTTCAAGGCAACCTTGGCATCATTTGTAGGGCTGACCAACGCTTCAACCCATTTGGATACATAGTCCACATCAACCAAGATTTATTGATTTCCACAGGATGATGGGAAAGGTGCCATAAAAGCAATACCCCAAACATCAAATACCTCTACTTCCAGGATGAAGTTCTGAGGCATCTCGTTCTTTTTGTTGATATTTCATTTTCCCTTACAAGCATCCCACTTGGAAACGAAAGCATGTGCATCTTTGAACATAATAGGCCACCAGAAACCTGCTTGTAATACCGTCGAAAATGTCTTGAAGGAAGTGAAATGTCCAACACATCTGAACCATGACAATGATAAAGAATACCCTGAACTTCTGACTCTGGAATACACCTGCGAAAAAGCCCATCAGAACTCTTGTAGAGAAATGGATCATCCCAAAAATATTGTTTGACGTCTGAGAGGAACTTTTTCTTTGCATAGCCTGTGAAATTTAGTGGCTCTACTTCGGAACTCAGATAGCTCGCAAAGTCTTCAAACCAAGGAATCTTGTCATGCATCTATCTAATGGCAAAAACATCCACTTCATTCAGATATTCATCCTCCAACAAGGTTACCATGTAGACATTCTCCTCTAGAAGACTATCATCAAGTGGAGTTTCAGGATCCACTCGCATATGAGAAAGGTAAGCAGATACACCATTCTCGATGCCTCGTTTGTCAGGGATTCCAAATCGAATTCCTATAACAGGAAAATCCATCTCAATAATCTCGGTTTAGCATCTTTTTTAGACATTAGATACCTTGAAGCCGCGTGATTGGTATGAAAAATGACTTTGGATCCCACCAAATATTATCTGAACTTCTCAAATGCATAAACAACAGATAATAGCTCCTTTATAGTAGTTGCATAATTGATCTGAGTGTCATCAAATATTTTGCTGGCATAGTAGATCACATGGAGCTTCTTATCCTTTCTCTAACCAGACACCACTTCTACTGTCACTAGCATCACACATTACCTCAAAAGGTAAATTCCAATTCTGTGGCTGCACAATTGGAGTGTTGACTATTGCTTGCTTGATTGTATAAAAGGCTAATAAACACTCAATATCAAAATCGAATTTGACATCCTTACAGAGCAATCGAGTCAGATGTCTGGTTTTCTTGGAAAAATCCTTGATAAACCGTCTGTAGAATCTTGCGTGTTCGAGAAAGTTGCGAACATCCTTGATAGATGTAGGGGGTTGCAGGCTCATAATCACCTCTACCTCGGCTCTGTCAACTTCGATGCCCCTCTCTGAGATCGTGTGGTAAACTACAATCCCATCCTGCACCATAAAATGACACATTTCACAATTCAAAAACCAAATTTTTCTCTCCACCTCGTTCTAAAACTCTGGAAAGATTAGACAAACAGTTAGTAAGCAAAGTACCATATACCGAAAAGTCATCCATGAAGACTTCCATGATATCTTCGATCAACTCAGTGAAGATAGACATCATGCAGCGTTACAAAGTCGTAGGTGCATTGCATAGTCCAAATGGCATTCTCCGGTAAGCATATGTCCTATAAGGACATGTGAAGGTGGTCTTTTCTTGGTCTGTCGGGTGGATAAGAATCTGAAAGAAACCTGAATAGCCATCAAGAAAACATTAATAAGGATGATTAGCAAGTATTTCTAGCATTTAATCAATAAAAGGAAGTGGAAAATGATCCTTTTTCGTGGCCGAGTTAAGCTTTTTGTAGTCAATGCACATCCTATGGCCTATGATAGTTCTTGTGGGGATGAGCTCATTGTTCTCATTAATGATGACAATGATCCCTCCTTTTTTTGGTATAACGTGTACCGGACTTACCCATGTAGTGTAAGAGATGGGATAGATCACACCAGCACCCAAAGGTTTCAGAATCTCCTTCTTGTCAACTTCCATTAACTTAGGATTGCGTCTCCTTTGGTGTTTGATAGAAGTCTTGGATTCATTCTCCGAGTGGATCCTATGCAAGCAGAGATCTGGAGAAATACATTTGATATCATCCAAAAAATATCCCAATGCCTTTTTGTACTTCCTCTACTTCGAAAGAAGCAAGGCAGTCTTAGCATTGTTTAAATTAGCATTGACAACCACAGGGTATGTAGAGTTAGGACCTAAGAAAACGTACCTTAGTCCTGCAGGTAGTGGCTTGAGTTCGAATTAGAGTCCGTGCTCGCCACTAAGGAGGTAGATGTCGCAGGAGATGGCTCTTTGAGCTTGATGTATGCGACCTCTTTCTGGATTGTTGGTGCCGCGTCAAGCAATGTGACAACCTCATATGTAACCTCATTCAAAAATCTATACTCACCTTCAATCTGAGTCAAAGCAACTCGTAGTGGATCCTCAGTTTAGAGCTCTTCATCAGAGTCTTCAATCACATTAGAAAGTGTGTCAACCCAAAACGTGTGCCCATCAATGGTAGGCTTCTTCATGGATTTCTCGATGTTGAACTTCATAGTCAACTTCCCAAGGCGAATATCTAATTAACCGTTCTGCACATTGATCATGTCTCTGGTAGTAGATAAGAAAGGTCTTCCCAGGATAATAAGATCCTTGGATTCTTCTTCAAGTTCCAAGACTACGAAATCCGTAAACACATATCCCTCTCCAACTCCAACGGGAATGTTGTCTACAATACCCACTTGTCTTCAAATAGATCTATCTGCAAATACCAATGACATTTTTGTGGGCTCGTAGTTTGTCAGATTCAACCGTTGCGATACTGACAAGGGCATATTGCTGAATCTTGACCCCAAATCGTAGAGACATCGCTCAAAAGTAAGTGATCCAATCCTGTAAGGTAATACAAAAGGACCTGGATCCTCGCGTTTCTCTAGTGCGATGTTCTGAAGAACTGCGCTACACTCTACAGTAAGCACTGATACACCTTGTTCTAAGGTCATTCTATCTGAAAGAATCTCCTTCATGTACCTCTTAAGAGAAGGTACCACCTTGACTGCCTCTATAAAAGGCAATCGTACATGTAACTCACCAACCAAATTCTTCGGCTTCTCGTACTCGCATTCTGTGATCTTTTGATGGGATCTTGATGGATATGGAGGCTTAGAGATGTAAGGCGGGGTGGTAAATAGTCTTCCTCAACCTCTAGTGGCTACGTTTCATCACGAGAAATTGATGTGTCCACACCATGACAAGGATCGATCAATCTTGGTGCAGGGGTCGATCGATCCCTGACCTTCTATCCAGAGACATAATTAGTCAAGGATCGATCGATCATACGCCAGGGATCGATTGATTCTACGGACGAGCTTTTCACCTCTTTACCACTTCTTAACGTGATGGCAATACAGTGTTCATTGGGATTGTTCTCCAGTTTGCCTGGAATGACGCCAAGAGGGGATCTATTGCTCACAGAAGTCTGAGCAATCTGTGTTTCCAGAAATTTCATAAGAGTACTCAACATCTCATATTTCCAATTAAGATCACTGTACATGTTGTCCACCTTCTGATTCAAGTCTGCAGCGGACTTTGTCTGATTTTCCAAGATTTGCTGCAACATTTTCTTCATCTCATTATCTTGAGAAGATATAGAAGATTGTCCCTAGTTTTGATTCTGGTAACTCGATTGGTAATTGTTCTTGAATCCTCCTGAACCATATTGCTTCTGTCTATAGCCACTGTTCCCGAAACCACTACTCTGATTTTGATTCTTGTTCTGATATCCAGAATTGAATACACTTTGATTATGTTGGTATGGCTTGTTCTGGAATTGGTTCTGTTGATTGAAACTTCTGTTACCAAAGTTTCCTTGATCTTCAATGTAATTCATGTCTGCTTGAACTCCATTCAGCTCTTCAGACATGAACTCTTCATACATTTGTCCCAATTTCTGCTCTTGAAACACATGTGCATCATTTTGTTCTCCAACAAAGTGTACTCCTTTTTTTATCTCTTCTCATCAGCTCATCAAGCTTTGACTGCAGATCATTGATCCTCTTCGCATATGATGATACACTCCCTCTACCGCGGTGAAAATCGGATCTTCGACTAGCTTGTCTATTCTCCATATTATTCACCAAC
Organism: Anastatica hierochuntica; assembly: GCA_900406275.1. Lineage (NCBI taxonomy): Eukaryota > Viridiplantae > Streptophyta > Magnoliopsida > Brassicales > Brassicaceae > Anastatica > Anastatica hierochuntica. The sequence continues at coordinate 2,231 of OVAN01014464.1, read as the reverse complement.
ATGTAAGCTTCTTCTACAGTCTTGGTCATGAAATCACCATTGCTTGCAGTGTCAATAGCATTCTGATATTTCTCCTCAACTCCACTGTAGAAAATGTTGAGGAGATTTCAATATATGAAACTATGATGAGGACAGTCATTGGTGTACTCCTTAAATCTATCCCAAGCTGCATGGAAACTCTCAGTACCCAATTAGTGAAATCCATCGATCTTGTTTCAGAGAGACATAGACCACGACTTTGTAAAAAAATGCCCCAAAAAGGATGTCTTAATCGCTTCCTAAGTTGTCAGGGAGTTCGGTTCTAGATTGTTGTACCATCACATAGCCTTTTCATTTAATGAGAAGATGAATAACCTACATTTCAGAGCTTTAGAAGGTACCCCGCTGTGCTGAATAGTATTGCAGATGGCTTCAGATTTATCCAGGTGGTGCATTGGGTTCTCGGATGGCAACCTATGAAACTTATTCTGTTGCACCAAGTTAATGAGACCAATCTTGATCTCAAAATCTCTCTTTTCAATAGGAGGCGGACGAATCCCAACACGATTTGCATAGAACGCCTCAGGAGTGTCATATTGCGCCAAAGTCACCCTCTGTTGAGGTTGATTTTCGCCGTGTTGCCCCGCAGCTGCAACATTTTGCTGTCCGATCTGCCGATCAACAACATTAGCTCCATCTCCAGCAGTTAGTTCGATTCCTGAAAAACTCCAAGGAAAAGAGGATTTTTTCGAATCTGAAGGTTCTCATGTTGTCACTCATAATGTCTACGAACTCAAACTCCAAAACATCCTCCAACAACTTCTCTTTCTTCTTCTGTCTCTATAGACGTCCAAGTTCTTTCTCAAATTCGACAAGATTCGCTTTTCCTTGTCTTCTAGTATGAGGTCTGTTCATGCACCTAAAAGCACAAAAACAAAGAGGAAAAAGAAGTGATTAAACAAAATAAAGAAAATTGCCTTAGGCACGCAATGATCCTAAGTTCTAAGATGACCTATTGGTCCCCGGAAGCGGTGCCAAAAAACTTGATAGCTCAGGTTTTCACCCGAGAAAACACTGCAAGCATATAGATGTGTACATTGTAGTGGTTTGGTATCAAATCCACAAAAACCAAAGGTTGCACGAAAGACTTCAGATCAAACGCGGGCTAAAGTGAAAAAAAGTTTGTAGATTGATGCAGTAAATCAAACTCAAGCAAGAAAGAAACAAAGAAATGCAAGAGTTGTAAATCAATTGGAGGAAAACGCTGGGTATTAGGTGTTCTCAGGGAAATCATTTCATTAGAATTTTAACTTTATTTCTAAGGGTCATCTTGAACTCAATTAACAATTTTATAGTCAACCTACTTTTGTAGCGCGAACTACTTATGTTTTAAGGATCCTAGACAATAACTTTCGTTGAGTTTTGAATCCTAAATATGCATTCTAGACATGATTGATTTATTCACAAATTTCTTACATATCAACTTTCGTTGGTCTAAGACAATTTGCTCACTTATCTTCCTTTCAGGAAATTCATCAAACACTTTTGGTGCTTGAAATATCTGAGGTTTATAAACTAGATGATCAAGCTAATTCAAGCATTAAACACAAAGAAAAGTGAAGATCAATTGATAATTCCTGTTGGTGTCAAAAACAACCATCTCGAAATCAACGTTCAAGATCGCATCTCTAATCGGACTTACTCAGAAACACGACCAACGTCTTGACTCGTCATCGTCTAGACTTAGCATCGACTAGACTTACCGTTGTCTAGACTTAACGTTGTCTAACCTTATCATCATCTAGATTCACCGTCGTCTAGACTTGCCGTCATCTAGACATGTCGTTGTCTAGACTTACCGTCGTCTAGACCGCAAGCCAATTAGGGTCTAGACAACCTTTCAAAGAAGTCTATCCGTCCGCGAGAAACTAAAGCATCCGAATGCTAAGGTTAGCATCAATGGATTTCAGACAACTCTCACAAGGCCACACGGTACAACTTTTGGAGCGATACGAAACCACCGAAAGCATCGGAGAACCGAGTCGTTTCAGAGAACTATCTAAACGCCGATTGACGCCAAACCTACGAACGAGTCTTNCAACTGAACTAGAGGCCGATCTAGACGTCGATTGAAACCAAGACCGGAGGTCTGTCTTGGCGCCAATTGGCGCCAAGACAGAGAGCTTGTCTTGATGCAAATAGGCGCCAAGACCAGGGCTCGGTCTTGGCGCCAGATGGCGCTAGGACGCAGA
>OVAN01014463.1:0-12019 GCA_900406275.1 Anastatica hierochuntica | reverse complement strand
GATCTCGTATTCTTTATAATGATTATATTTTTGTAGAATCTTATCCTCCGAGCTGGACTACCAGCTCTGAAGTGACTTTCTGATTATAGTGTGGTTGACAAAAAAAAATAAAATAAAATAAAATGAAGAGCTTTTTTGGTGGAGGAGCATTAGAGCAATTGATTCGAGTGAAAGCCACATAATTGAGGAGGCACCACACAAGTTCAGGCTTTGCTTCGCTCCTTCCATGGCCTTTGTGGTTTCCTACTTTAAACCTTCGTTTGCTGTTCGTGGTGACCATCATCGCCACTACGTGAGTTATCTTCTTTGATCGCGGACGAACGATCGATCTTCTTCCTTTTGATTACAGATTGTTAGGTCTACTTTTTGGATGTTAGGCTCATGCTCTTACGAATTTGTGGCTGGAATTCCGAAATTAAGAATCTCATGATGATATATCTCTCTCTGTAGGGAGGAAAGTGGTGGAAGAGGGAAAATGGCCGGAGTTCAAGACGACGAGGATCCACAGTGAGTGCTATGTTTTGGAGATCCAATAAGTGGGCGGAAGTAGGAGATGTTTCACTGGGGAGCTATACTTTAGGTGAATCAGGCATGGAGCAAAATGTCATTTCGCTTTCAGTTGTTTCTTCAATATCAGAGATACCAGCAGCTGAATGGGATGGATGTGCGTTGGATTCGTCCCAACCCGAAAGCTATAATCCATTTCTAACGCATGGCTTTCTCTCCAGCTTAGAAGACACAGGCTGTGCCATCCGGGTCTGTTAAATACACAATTTGCTTTGATATGCTTTTGTCTTTCTTATACGCCCGAATCAATCTTTATCCAGGAAACAGGTTGGATGCCTTTTCACATTGTTGCAAAGGATGACTCTGACCAGATTTTGGGGGTTGCTCCCCTCTATCTCAAAAGGTCTCTTTGAATTTGGATTATTTCATTCTTATGCCAACCACTTGATGGATTTTTCCATCACTATTCTTATTGACGTGTAACATTTCTCACAGCCATTCCTACGGTGAATTTGTTTTTGATCACTCTTGGGCCGATGCTTACCGCAGTTTTGGCGGAAGATATTATCCTAAACTCCAGTGCTGTGTTCCTTTCACCCCTGTTTCTGGCCCTAGGATTTTAATCCGTAATAGTCCTTGCAAAGACCAAGTTTTTGATGCTATTGTTTCTGCCATGACTGAACTTGCAGCTAAGGTATTATGCATCATTATGAAATACTAGATAAAAAACAAAACTCAGAAGATGTTGAAGTTGGTAACATCATTAAAATTGGATCTCGTGTTGTACGCAACTCTAGTTATCTATGTGTAGGCGTGTAGCTATGTTTAAAAGTGAAGGGACAATCTCATCTTTTTTACCTTCCGGGAGCCTAATGATTCTCTTGCCTTGAGGTCTGCTGTAATAATTTTATTCTTTGCACTTTCACAGTTGCAAATTTCATCTTTGCATATTACCTTTCCTTCTGGAGCTGAATGGAATAAATTGAAGGAGAAAGGCTTCTCTCCAAGGATTGGAATGCAGTACCACTGGAAAAATCGTGACTATAAAAAGTAATTGAAGTTTCAATGCACCGGTGTCTGTCTAGTCATGATCTTCTGACTTCAAACTTTGCTAACTTTAAAAGTTACAAGATGTAACTTTTTGTTTTTTTTTTTTAATCTCTATTGCATCAGTTTTGATGAGTTCTTGATGGACATGAAGCAAAGCAAAAGGAAGAATATCCGGCAGGAACGGAAAAAGGTTTATCTATCTTTCCTTTTTCCATATCATCTTAGTGACCAATGAGATCAGCCTAGTTCATAATCGGCAACATAGCTACGCACACAAACATTTTAGGGATTGACAATGCAGTTGAAACACACAAAAGAAAACAAACTAAAATGCCTTTATCTAAGCTAATGGATGTAGAAATGCAAGGAACCACGTGTGACTATAAGCAAGTCATTTGAGCAAGAGGGTTTCTATTATTAAAAGATACATCGCTAATGCATTTGGGGGATATTGAAAGTAAAGATTCTGTAAAAAATTATGCGTCTCTTTTGCCTCAAATTTTTGTATTGTATCATCTTTTATTGGGTGAGAAAACTTAAAAATAAAATGGACATAGATATACAACTTTTGAAACGGTCTTATTTCTTTGTCCATAGGGCGTTTTTCATTCGCACTGCTGACTTCTTGTTTTTTTGGTTCAGAACACTGCTGACTTCTAATGCTCCTTTTTTCTAGTAGATTGTTACCCAGAACTTGAAAATGAGACGGTTGCGAGGAGACGAAATAAAGGTACGCAACTAGACTGCCACGAGATGGCAATATTTTTTGTAATTGATTATTGCTTGAGGTATCTTTTCATTTGAATGGCAATACTCAACTTTGGGATCTCAATGTCCCCTGCCAGATGTTTGAATTGACGGGACATGCTCTACAGGAACTTTCTTTCTGCCTATATGGGGCTTGTCTTGAAAGTTTAATTGTATCAGGCCTAAATCAATAAATCTTTTCTTTCTAATGTTTTTGCAGGCTTGGCACTGGGATTGTTTCTATGATTTCTACAGGAACACAACTGATAACAAGTTTAGTCCATATCACTGGGACAATTTGTTTTTCTTTTTCAATCATCAGGCACACATACATATACCGTCATGCGTGCCTCTGTAGAAATTCCATTCACATAATGGCAAGCTTTGTCATTTTCAAGTTTTTTGCACGTGCATCTTGATTGAATGATTCACATGCTTAAACATTTTTCGGATATTTGTAGATGGGGGACACCTTATCTAACAAGGGAGTTTTTCCACGATATGGCATCAAAGTTGGGAGACGGGGTATTGCTTGTTCTTGCTGAAGAAAACGAGGAACCTGTCGCAGGAGCATTGAATCTTATTGGAGGCGATACTCTATTTGGGAGACTATGGGGATGTCGTCCTGAGTCCTATTATCCTAGTCTCCATTTTGAAGCATGCTATTACCAGGTTGGTCTTGGTTTTAAATGTTTAGCGTGAGACTATTTAAGATGGTAAAAATTCACAAATGAGATTCAGACCGAGAATTTTCTATATTTTTATCCTTACAGCATCTGATTGTTGTTAGTGTAAAAGACTGTTACTCAATCCAGCGGATTCCCTAGAAATTACCTTAACTAAATACCATTTAGCTCCAAGACAATTGTATGATTCATTAGATATGTGATTGTGAGACAATCATCTCTTACAGGCAATCGAAGCAGCAATAGAGCTTAATCTAAAAACGGTAGAAGCTGGAGCTCAGGGTGAGCATAAGATTCAGCGTGGCTACCTTCCTGTGAAAACGTATAGTTGCCACTACATATTTGATGAAGGTTTCAGACAAGCCATAGACGAGTTTTTAGTGCGCGAAGCGAATCAGGTACAGTTTTGATGGTATGGTAAAGTAAACGGGATCATTGTTCTAAGACAATGTAACTCTTTGCACATGGCAGGTAGACTATGTCATCAAACTGTTGCATGAATCTGGACCTTTCAAAGAGACAACAGGGTAGATGCAATTGGTTACAGCAAACATACTTGAATATTCACATGTATTACGTTAACGAAAATAAGCAAATAAAAGAAGAGTATTAGAGCAAAAGTGATAAAATGATAACAAGTTGTTTATTTAATATTTGGTTTAAACTTGTTAACCAAACAGAACTGGTTTCAAGCTATTTCTTTCCCATGCTTTCCCAATATTCTTCTCAACAAATAATTGAAATAAATAAATATAAATGTGGGCATGAGAGCAAAGCGAAATTGCTCATCTTGGAGTTTAAATATGCACAATAATATCATTACATGGAGAACTCTAAAGTTGTGTGTTTCTCCCTTCCTTACCACCTGAAAAGCAAAAGTTTCGGTTGGATCCTCGGATGCATGCAACAACAAAAGACCAAAAGGACTTTTACCATATTCACTTGAGAGGATCAACGTGAGGGTAGAGTCCAAGCACATGTTCGGGCATGAAATCATGCCTCGTCAGTATCCCAACAATAGGCGGTCTCTGTGACAAAAAGAAAAGAAAGTATACAGGTTAGATACATAAACAAATCTTTACATCAGAGAAACAGAGAGACTGACCCCTGGTGTTTTGGGCACGACACACAAGTGGCGAAGCCCAAGTTGCCGGAAAAGAATAGCAGCTTTAGCCAGAGACAAAGTCTCAAGCACAGTGTAAGGAGATGTGTTAGTGATGGGATGGAGATCAACATACATCTCCATCTCCTCGTCACTTATATCCAAATCTTCAATCTTTAGCCCCTTTCCTAATCCTGCTTTCGCAAAGTCCCGAGCTTTGCAACTTCTCAGAATTTGGGAACCGAATGTAGTTCTCTGCTTTGAGAATCTCTTCCCTTGGAGAAGGACAAGAAGATGGGATCTCAAGGCAATCCCGCATAGTTCAGAAGTTTCTGTGAAAGGTGGCTCGTCAATTACAGGGAAACCATTATGACTAGTCATCTTTAAAGCCTGCCATATTACCCCAACCTTTTCGACTCTTGAAAAGGACATTAAAGGTCCGGAAATTACGTCCTTTGCAACTAAATTCCGCATGTACGGCTCTGCATGGTCTTCCATGTAAGGCAGTCCTTTCATTGTCACAATCTGGTCATAGACCCCTTTATTGAAACAATCGGCGACGGTTTTTGAGATAAGAAGTACAAGCATCACCAATGGCAGCATTAGGAGATTATTTGTAAGCTCAAGAAGTATGACGCATAGAGAGACTGTCATTCTCATTGTGCCTCCAAGGAAGGAGGCAGCTCCAAGCAGAGAAAACAGTCCTACATCAAGCTGAGATAGTGGACCCAGGAGTCTACCCACTAGTCGACCATAAGAGGCTCCAGCAAGAATGACAGGAATGAAAAGCCCAGAGGGTATGGCTATGCCATATGTTATGATGCCAAGGCAATATACAAAGACAAAAAACAAGGCAAGGGTGAAGATTTGGAATTCATTCTCAGACCTGGATGTGAAAAGACTCCGGATTGCATCATCATTGGTGTTGAGTAGTAGGGAGGAAAGGTCATTGTAATGGTTTGGAGGACACTGGAAACTCTTATAGATGCCGGCTCGGCCCACACTTGGGCACTTGCCCTCTGTTCCAATAGGACATGGGGTACACTGTGAAAGCCATGGTAGACCAAATGCGCAACACGAGCTCAAAATGGAAACTGCCATAACAAGCATAACTTTAAATCCTGGACCTTTCCTGCAAGTTACGGAAAGAACAACTAAATTAAACAAATCCAATTGAGAGAAGCCAAAATCTCATCAGAAAATTACATTGAAACTTCGTAGCAGGAGACCAGGAAACGATTATATGAAAGAGTTACCTGGCCGGGAAATGATTTTACGAAAGAGATAACTCGTCAAGAAGTAACGTACTCGTTTATTAGGGCATAAATGCGGAGGACTTTGTCCACAAGGTAGTTGTAAAGGCTCCCAAGCACACCGCCAACGACTCCAAGGAATACCACTGCTAGCAAATCTGGAGTGCTATAAAGCACTGGTCCCGAGTTTACATCAAACATGATCAGACCTCCTTTCCCGAACAGTCCGCATCTCCCGGATCGACAGAGCTCAATCAAACTTCGTAACACCACAGCGACAACAGCGGTAGTGAAGAAGGTCCTCCAAAGAAGGGCACTCCTCCACCTAACAAGTTTAACAAAGTGAGACACAACCTATCCCAAGTTGGATATAGCAATATAAGCAACCTGTCTCCACTATGTGTCGCTTAAATTTCCTCACTTAATAATTTCTATTTGCATGGTTCATGAATTTATGTTTAAAATTGGAAAAACATGGTGAACTTTTTGCACTTTTGCAGTAAGACTAATAGCTAGGGATTCCTCTCCCCCAGTTTGAAGTGTTCATTTATTGCATTCCCTAAGCTATTCTATATAAGTTCAGAGTCTGCACACAAAAAGTGACCTCACTTGCATAAGTTAAGTTAGAAACAGAAAATTACCATGAAGCAGCTTCTTCAAGGGCGAAAAGCACTCCCCCAACTGGAGCACGGAAGGCCGCTGCCACACCCGCAGCAGCCCCACAAGTGATTAGATCTCTTCTGTCTCTATCATTTTTAAAGAATCTGAGCCACTTCCAAGTCAGTCGATACTTTTTGGAACCACCTTGTCCAAGTAAATTAGCAATGCAAGCACCAGTATGGACCATAGGCCCTTCCTTTCCAACTACGAATCCGGCAGCAACTCCAAATATAGAGCCAAAGATCTACGAACGCGACAAAGGTCATATAAAAAGGCAACAGCCTTAACATAACATTATCCACACAGAAACCAATGCTTAAATTAAAGGTATACAAAGACACTTGGAACAACGTTTTGGGATCCTACCTTGACAAAGAGGGTGCCCGGAGCTAATATTGAATAAGCATCTATACCATTGAGATAGGCTTTAACCTCAGGTATGCCAGATCCTGCGGCTGCCGGAGCAATGAAAGCGCAGAGTGAAGCAGCAGCGGTTGCCAAAATCAAATTACAGCCCGAAAAAGCAAAAAATGCCTGAAAGTATCTGCAGTTTTTCAAAGAGATATTTGGGCATTATGATCCTAAGCCTCCAACTATGACAGCAAAGTGCAGTGGGTAAGAATTGTCATAGGTGTATAAAAAAAAACAAGATAAAATTGGTGCCACGATGAAGGAACAATAGAGGATCATCTGAATAAAAGGTAAAAACTTACTTTTCCTTGAGCATGAGATTACCGGTGAGCAAGAGTTTGAAACCAGCTATATTCTCAACAGCAAGATTATTCAAAAAGCCAACGAGGCCAGTGGCTAAACCAATAAGGAAAGCAAGGGCCCATTTGAGAATCGTATACTGAAGTATCTCAATCTTCCTCCTAGACCTCCAGTCTTGCTTGAAAAGATCATTCTCGAAGATCCTGCCAAAGTGAGAGCTCGTAAACAAAATAACATTGCATCCAAGATAAAAGCTTTGCACTTTTTCATTATAATATTAGACAAAGCTTAAAAAGTTGTTCAATCTTCACGAATGAATATAAAAAGAAAAACAAAAATGGGACCCAACACGTTACATGATCCAACAATCTTATCTAACTCTTTTTGTTAATCAGTAATGAAAAATTCTCATTCAACTATCAAATTTTTGAGAGCAAGGGAAAAAATTTCACAGACTCGTAATCAAGGCTTTCGATTGGGCAAGTATTTGCTCCGACAATTGCGATCTGGGAAGTTGTGTTCTTCCGATTCCTTGCGAGCAGAGGCTGTTGGAATCCCACAGATCCGTCATCTAGAATCCCAGATATCTTCCGGTCGTAGGCATAATTAGCTCCTCCTTCAACCTCTATATCATGCTCTTCCTTTCGATCTTCCATTTATCTTTGATTTCAAAAGCAATTTCGATCCCGATTCGATGGATTTTTATGAAGATCGTTGTTTTGCTAATCGCTTCCCTCAAAGTCACTCTTTTTCTTTATTGCTTTGGGCCTTAGGGACGTGAGGTGGATTGATAGCTCCGTTTTCTTCTTTATGTTTTTCCTCCTTATTTATAAACTATTTTTGTTTAAACGATAATTACGTAAATAAGTGTTCCCATTATGACAAGTAGGATAATATCCACTGACTGTGACTTTTTTTTTTTTTTAAACGTTGAAAGTGATTAATATCATAGAACGGAGCAAACAAAAGAAAAAATAATTGCAGGAAGGAAACATAGTACAGAAGGTCGAGGTGGAAAACCTCTTCCAAAAACGACTGTAACCAAACACAAAGAGCAAAACTCAAACTTCAAAATCATCAAACATGAGAATGAGACCCTCGATGATGAGATTTTCTTTAGATCGACACTCTAGAACAATTTGAAAAATGGATAAACTTTGTTGTCTTGCTGCAAGAAGCTTTAAAACAGAAAGGATGTAGACGAATGATCACACAAGAGCTATGGAGACACTCTTGATATTCTTTAAATCAAAACCTTTGGATATAACACACCAAGGATTCTAATTAGGATGTTACGCAACAGCTGTGAAACACTACAAGAAATATGAACATTGATAGCACATGAGGATAACACGATTTTGTAAGCTGCTATCATAGATATGCACTACACTATTATAGCACTTTAAAAACGCTAACAATAAATTTCATTGAACGAGAACTAAATTTCCCACTTGGAGTGTGACTTGCGTTATGGGCGGGGAAGACTTTGGCAATTTATTATCGTGCAAAAATGTTTCATCTATTATAGCATTTCTAAAATGCTATAGTACTATTTACTTAAGTGAGAATTAAAAATTTAGTTTTGGAGCCTTGAGCGCCATAAAAAAAGTATTTTTTTCCTTTTGGCTAAATTCAATCATCTATGACAGCGTTTTTAAAACGCTAAGATAGGTTATAAAATACTATACCCTAAACCCTATACCCTATACTAAACCCTATACTCTAAACCCTACACCCTAAACCTTATACCCTGAACTCTAAATGTTTAACCATATACCCTAAACTATATAACCTAAGCTATATAAAATGTTATACCCCAATCCCTAAATTCTAAACCAATACACTAAAATCTAAAGATAAAAATGTTCTAATTCCATCAAACCCTAAACCCCAAATCTAAACTATATAAACCAAAACCCTAAACCCTAAATCTTAAACCCTAAGCTCTAAACCTAAACTTTATACTCTAAACTCTAAACTTGACCTATATAAAATGTATACCAAACCCTAAATTATAAACTTAAATTATATACCCAAAATCTTAAATTATAAACTTAAACTCAAAAACATATGTTTAATTATTAATACTTCCATTTTATATAAATATAAACCTAAGTCTAAACTATATAAAGTGTTATACCCCATATACCACAACCCCTAAAACTAAACTATATACCTCAAAACCTAAACTATAAATCTAAAGTATATAAAATGTTATACTTCAAATCCTAAACTCTAAACTTAAAAAATATACCCTAAAACATAAATCTAAACATCAAATTTAATATTTTTCTGACTTAACACTAATTTTTAAACATACTAAAAGTTTAATTTTTAAACCTTAATCTCAATTACATATATTGTTCATGACAAATTGGTGAGATTTTGAAACTTTAATCTCAAGTTTTAATACTATTTTTTTTTGTCAACCAAACATTAATTAGATAAATTAGTCCCCCAAATTGGCTATCCAATTTGGTGGAATAGCGTCTACATAAGTAAATTCTGAGAATTTAAAGCGTGAGCCTCGGACTAGACTATCTACAGTTTTAATACTATTTAGTAACAATATAATTGTATTAAAACATGATAAAACAAAATCTGATTAAAAAATTTTGTAACAAATTTGTTAAAAAAAACTGTAGATATCGAACAAAAATTGCTAATAATTATATAAAAATCAGATACAACAATATATTGTGATAATTTTTTAATAATTAGCTACTAAATTGTAAAAAAAAATTTTAGTTCATATTTTTTAGCTGGCGAAAAAAAAGCTAATATTTTTTAGCTTTTCCGCCAAACACTTAGTTAAATTTTCGCAAAACAACCAAACACTTGCACAATATCCTCTCCTCTCTTAGATAATATCGATCTCATCCTTTCCTCTCAAACACAACAGACACGAAAACCCTAGATCCAACCAGAGTCCCAACATGTTTGTATCTCTTTCTTGTAGCCACGGAGACGCTTGCCGGCGAGGGATATTCCAATGACCAAGATGAGATCTTTCGACGGTGACTTGAACCGGAACTCCGAATCCTTTCCTTGGTAACCCAGTTTCACAAAACCTCGGCTGATTATTATCATCCCGCCGCTTATCTCCGTCACCGGAACCACCATCTCCTCCATCATATTCTTTGTTTCTTATCACTTCCAGTCCAAATCCAAATACGCCAGCCAATTTCTTTAAGAAACCCATTCTAATCCCCAACGAAAAATTCAACCTTTCTACTAAAAATCAAATCTGTTTTTTGCTCCTCCCAGAAGTTCTTTAGACCCAACCTTCTACTTCTTCAGAATCAGACAAAGTTTCATACTTTTTCTTCAAACCCGTAAATCTCTCTCTCTCTGTAAGGCAATGATTGTCTTCTTCTGCGACGCAAATGGAGGAAATTGGATCCACGAGGGATCATGTAGCGATATATGATGTTTACTTGTGTTTTTGTTGTTGATAGCAGAAGGAGGACTTGGACCTGATAACCCCAAGGACTGTGAGTTTTTTTCTTTCTCAATTCCTACAGTGTTATCCTACTTCCAATGGCGATTACTTTCTATGTGACCTGGTGGTTTATTCATTTTGTTTGATGTTGCACATATGTGTGGCTTGAGCCTTAAAGGCAAAGATTGTGTTCCTTTCCTCGAGACACTTGTGGTTGCTGATATTGCTGGTTTGGCTCCTAAACCGCGAGCTTAACCGTGTTCACAAATGAGAAAGGAGGTGCTATTGATGACTCGGTGATTACTAAAGTAATAGATGAACATATCTATTTGGTGGTGAATGCTGGTTGTAGGGATAAGGATTTGGCTCACATTGAAGAACACATGAAGGCTTTCAAATCCAAAGGCGGTGATGTCTCGTGGCATATCCATGCCGAGAGATCTCTTCTCGCCCTTCAGGTTTCCTTTTATGTTTTGTGTTATTGCTAAACAGTTGTAGTTATAGTACATTGAGATCTTGAAACCTTGTGATGTTAGGGTCCATTGGCTGCTCTGGTGCTTCAACACCTGACGAAAAAAGACTTGAGAAAGCTTTACTATGGGAAGTTATCCTAGAATCGCGGACAGCACCAAAAACACTTATGAGTTGTAAGTGATTTCCTTATGCTTCAATGGCATATTCTGCTATTGGTTTGTTTGTTCTTGAGAGTACAACACAAAGTTGAACATTTTAGTGAATTACCTGCTGTTTGGGTATTCTTCGGATGACAGTTAAGTGATTTATTTGTGCTTAGTATAAGGCTTTTCGTTGCTGGTGGTATAATTGGCTATAACATCATGATAATGTGTCGATGTTTCCTGTTGGTGTCAAAATGAGTTTAGTAAAACATTTGTTCTGTTCTGATCGTCATCTTTTCCTTTTCTATTCTTTGTGACTTTCTAGCAAAATATGCATTATCTTTTGTTTTTGTTTGGTTCTCATGAGTTTTTAGCTTCTGCTTATATGATCTATCTACTTGCTACTCACTGCCTTTTTATCGATGATTAGTTCACAATGAAAATTTATGGTGGATAGTGGATCTAAGCATGTTGTTTCTTTACGACATATTTGATGCTCATGAATTGGGGCCTTTATCGCTTTTTTGTGGTATTCTCTGCCTTTTGTATATGAAACTTTAGAGACTTTGACTAAAAATCTGATAATGATTTGTTTTGTGATTGTTGGAGTATAGGTGAGAAGGGACGAAGAATTGGGGAAGATGCTAAGCTCATCGATTCTGTTCTCGATGTCATCCAAAAAGGAGCCGAGAACTGTGACTACTTGCAGGGTTAGAATCGTCTTCTTTGTTTCCATCTTTGTGTGTCGTAGTTCGTAATCTGTTTTTGAATCCACAAGGTCCTTTGATTTTGAAGTTATGATTGTGATGAAGTTCAAGTGGATTAGTTTTTTTTTATGTGAATTTTCGTGGATTTTTAGGGGTCCCTCATCATCTACTTGGGACGTGAGCCCATATTTGGAGTTTACAGCTAAGCATTTCAGAGACTCCACCATTCCTGTGAGTACAAATTTTGTTATGCTTTGTGTTTATGTTGATCTGCATCTGTATGTCAACATTCCATTTTGATATGGACAAGTCACTTTGCTTGGTGTTCTGATTAATTTGTTTCAGCTTATTGAGGAAATCCTTTCTCGCAATCGCATTCCAATCCTTGTTGGAGGAACAAATTATTATATACAGGTAATCTTGTTGTTTTCTAATTCATGTTGGTTTTGTGCCAAAAGCATCATATGATTTATCTTGTTTTCACATCGTCATCTTACCTTATCAATCTTCTTCATGCAGGCTGTTGTGAGTAAATTT